>JAPMOR010048405.1:0-23396 GCA_026543865.1 Argiope aurantia | reverse complement strand
TATTAGAATTATTACATACTTTTCAACAGCACAGTCTGCATTGCAAAGCCTCATTGTGAGGAGATATAGACGAAGTTTCTTTCCTTGGTTTGAGGAGGTAATCAGCTTGAAAAGGAAAATGCAAGAAAATTCGGATGAAATTATTGTGAAGGCCATGATTTATATTCAATTAATTATATGAAAAATTAAAAAGAAATGTAAATGCATTTATTTGCATGATGTAAATACAACTGCCTACCTACAAGGCCCTACCGTGACCTTGGAGTTATATGGTGATGGCCTTGCACGTTCCATAATATATAAGAATAAAGTTAGTGCTTGCTCAGAAAAAAAATAAAAAATAAGTGTAGATGCTGTATCGCCATCTATTGGCGAGTTTTGAAAGAAAATATCAACGCATTAATTTAGTAGAAAATAATAATAAGCTAGTATTAGATCAGTGAAATAGTGCAGCAAAATTATGAAAACCTTACCAGACACAAAAATTCAATGTTTTGAAGTTTGCTGTCAGATACAATCAATTACATCGACTGAGACATAATATAATTCCACTAAGCTTTTATGAGAAAAATGCATAGATATTTGGAAGTTTAATCACAAAATTCTAAATTTATTCATTTCATACAGCAATGAAAGGTTTTTTTGGAACCCTCACTCATTAGTTTCATATACTGTCAAGAAACATCTGAAAAAAAAGAAGCTTAACTTAACTGCATTGGGTTTTAACTGATAATTAGATCTTTGTCTGATAATATAGCTTGCACGATTCGGGGCTCACTTTGGAACCATGTTAATTCACACATAGATGAGGGTGTTTGCAAATCATTCAAAAATTGTTAACTAGAAATAAAATCAGTTATCTTTCTTTTTTGAAATTAACGAGATATCTGTCATCCGAAATATCACAAATTTCACTGTCTCTTGATAAAAAATGCTGTCTAACACAATATTCTGAATTGAAAGTAGATCGTTTAATAAAATTGTTAACAAGTTCCATTATCTTAAATTAGTTGCTCATTCAATGACAGATTAGTTTCCTGGAGTGACATACAATAAAAACAATAAACTGTCGACATGCTAAATTCATGGAAAAGTCTACTAATTTCAAAATTAATCTCACAGCCGTAAATAACATATGTCTAATTTGCCTGTCGCCTTAATTTTAATTGATGCTATGAAATTTTTTAGAAGAAATAATATTTTTATTGGGAATCCCAGCAGATGGGGGAAAAAATTGCTTTCGAAAACTGAAATAGAAAAACAAATAATTCGTCTCATCCAATGAAACCAGAATATTGTTCCTGATTAGACACCGAACTAGCAGAGTGGTTTGCAACAGAGTGTAAGCTTCTGTCAGTAATTTATTTTTATTTTACTAGGATATAAGCCCCCAAAACAAAAAAAAATTCTGGAAAGAAAGATTCCTTATTCTTTTTTTTTTTTGATAAGTTCCATCATAGACAGTCTCAAGTAATCTGAAAAGATAAAACTTTTTTGTACTTACCAAGTATACAAATCGAATGAGGTATACAACCGATTTTCGGTATGATACCTAGTCAAAAAATTATTCATATTTCATGACCATTTAGAAGCTAGTGAACAACATTTAATTGGTACTATTTTACTTTTGCAGTGCAAGTAGAAAATTTGTTGTTTTGCAAATGCAACTTTTGAAAGATAAACAAACACTGGTGTATATTTCAGAGTATTGGTATATCGCCGTGCATCATTCTCTGTAATAATAATAATAATAAAAAAAATCAGGCTTTTATTCTTTCCTTAGTTTTTAGTAATTTTTTAATATTTGTTTACACTTATATGAGTGTATTAATTACTAAATGTATTAATCTATATTGGATAAAGGAATTCTTTTTGCGTTTTAATTTAATAGACAAAATATGTATTTCATCTTTTCTGATATTAAGTCATTTTGATATGGCAATATTGGGAAAATGTTAAATGATGAACATATATCTATATCTATTGTTGTCTGCTTTCGGAGGAAGATGGTTTTGAATTAATTTCTGTTTTCAATATATTAAAAAATATAACAAGGAAATTTGGTACATTTAAAAATGGTGAATTCCTGTAGTGCCAATGGTTGCAAAAATAGGAATACTAAAGGAGGTAGTTTGACTTTTCACAGGTAAATGCATGTTAAAAAAATTGATCTGATGTTGAGCCGCCTTTTACTATTATGTGTATGTAATAGCTATAGTATGAAGCTTTTTGTTTTTGTGATTGCTAGTTGCAATGCTTAAATGCAATAAAAATCGAATGAGGATTTGATATTTGTATGATTCAAGTTTTAATATTGCATACATATTTTTCCTTTTTGTTTTTGTAATAAATTACATTGGTAGTATTTTTTTTAGTGAAACAAGAAATTAAATTATTTTATATTTTATATTAATTCATATTTTTTTCAAGTGAATCTCGAAATTTGTGTTATGAATTAGTTTTGGATTTAATGAAAATAAAGAGGTATATAAATCTGAAAATATAACTTCAAAAAAAAAATGAATTTGATCTAGTTTCTTGTGTTAATGTGAAATATTAATGGAACCTCGGAAGAGTAATAATTGCTAAGTTAAAGTTTATTTAATATAACTTTTACAAGATGAGTGCTAACAATAAGAAAAATATAACAATGTGAAAAAAAATGGTGGTGCTATCCATTTTATTTTGCATTACAAATGCTTATTTTTGAATTGACATTTGCCTTCTGCTTTCATAAATTTTGCTAGTGAATTGTTTCTGCATATTCTTTTTTTTTTTAGCTGTAAGTTTTATGTAGTAAGTTTCATTTATGCCTATTTCTTCTATTGAATGTCAAAGAAATTTTGAATCGGATATCTGCATGTTAATTGTTGATTTAAGAAGAAAGGGGAAAATTATGAAATTATATGATTATTAAAATGTTTAAATCACTAGAAAAGAAGTTTGAAAAATTGTTCTTAATCAGTACTGTATTAAGTATTTTTCTAAAAATATTATTTAATATTTTTCTAATTAATATAAAATAATTTATCAAAGAAATTTTTGAAGGACAAAAGAATGCATGTAGTACAATATATGCTACATTATAGATGTAATGCATTACTATATGTTTGTAATAAATTATTTTGCTATGAGTAATAATTAATATTTTCATTTATTTCCATTTAATTTTTGATTGTCTTTTTTTTTTTTTGGAAAAGATATTTATTACCTATATATCTTCATACATTTGCCTTATAAATCCATCTTGATAATTTCTTGATTTAGTAGCATTCTACTTTTCATTTACAAACTCTTCATCAATATATACAATTTCTTTTTTCCTTCCTTGCCTTTTTTTGTTACATATGTAGGATTTAATAAATTTCCTGTATTAAGTTTTCGAGTTTATTATAAGTACATCTTTTAGTATTGTATACTGTATTGAAAGTTCTGCTAAATGATTTATTTTGATCTAAAAAATTCTTGTTACAGGATTTTTGAATAAGATTAAATGTTTTCAGTCGGAAACATGTTCATAGAAGATTAGAAAAAAATGTTCAGTAAATTATATTAAATTCCATTTTAAGAATTTATGATGCTAGTGAAATAATATATAAAATATCACACCAAGAATTGTAACTTTACTTCATTTACTTAAAAAAAAATGTATTCCATCCGCAGATTGCTTTTATTGCAAATCATGCCCAAGATACATGTTTCAGTCCATCTTACAGGAAAAATATAATAGAAGAATATTTAAATAAATGTTCATTCCTTATTTTGATAAGTACTGATAAGATTTGATATAAATAGCTGACATTTTCTGCAAGAGAAAATAAATACATTTTTATCTTTATAAATTTAATTATATAATACTATATGTAATCTATTATACTGATGTTGAAATTAGAATTTTTATTTTAAGAATTTGTATTGAAGTACTAATATTTTATTTAGTTTACTAGTTTGGAAAAAAAAAATTATTTTTATCGATATTCTTGAAATATCAACTTTTGTTTAAAATGAATTAATTTATGCTGTTATAACTGAGGTATTTTTGAAAAGGCATTTCTGTTATTTATATCATTCCAATTGTTTCTTTTAAGATTTTTGAAGTTTATTTATATTTGGTTTTTACATGTTAGAATGTTGTTTACTTTGATTATAGAAGAACAAATTCTTTTTAAATAATCAGACATATCTATCGATTAAACTTTTTTTTTTTTGTCCAATGGATATAGACTAAAAGTTTAAAATTTACTGCATTTATCTCAGCTCATGTTAATTTTTCTCTTTTATTATTCTTGATTATGATTCAAGTAACTTTTATATTATTCTATTTACGTATATAATAAATCGGTAATTTATTATTCTTTGAATTTTTTCCTATTTTCTAGATGAAACTATGTTGTTATTAATAGTTCATTGAAAAATTAAAATAATTATTAATTTTGGATTATTATTTTTCTTATTAATAAAAAAAGCATGATTCTTGATTCTTATATTTGTTTTTATTTATCATTTTTTTCAACTTGTTTTAGTATCCAACTTATATTTTAAAATTGTTCAGTTATTTTTGTTTATTACTTATTTTTTGACATAATCATTGATTTTTTTTTAATTCTTAGTGTTTTATTTCAACAAGATAACTTTTTAAAATTTACAATTTAAAGTGAATCATTTCATTTTTTAATTTATATTTTAAAGGTTTTTAAAGAAGAAAAAAATATATTAATACTCCAAATAAATCTACATTATATGAGCATTTTTTAATGTTTTTTTAATTAGCATAGTTGCAGGTTTATTATTTTTACTGACATTTGATTAGCATTTAATTTTATGGAAGTGAGTAAGCTGTTTGACTTGATTCATTTTTCTTTGGCAGATTTCCTTTGAACAATAAGCATCTTTTAAAATTATGGTTATATCAGCTGAAGCGTGGTAATTGGGAGCCTTCTAAGTATAGTGTCATATGTTCGGAACATTTCACTAAAGATTCTTTTGTTGTGAAGGGTCCAAATAATCGGAGAACTCTGAAAAGTGATGCATGCCCAACTATATTTTCCATTGCAAATTACACTGAGCCAGTTAAGAAGAAAAAAGTTCTCAAAGAGAAAACCTCTGCTGATATTGATATGAGTGAAGTCAAAGATGATGATGAAGCTAAATCAGAGGAAGAGCAAGATTGTTCATCTTTAAAAGCTGACGAGTCATCATCCTCTGCTAATCCAGCTGATGATGCAAAAGATAACCAAGCATAAATTAATGACACAAATGCACATTAAGCAAATAGTTATGTATTTCCATTTTCACGACTCTGAAAAAATGCATTTAGATGTTAATAATTTTTCAAAATGAATTTTAACATTCCTTAAATTTTGAAGAGAAACAAATTTTTTATAATTTAATACTTAATTTTTACAATTTGTAAAATATATCATTTTACATTGTTAAATTCTCATGTTTTATCTTTGCTATTTTATTACAAAAACTTTCTCCTTATTATAATTTTTTATTAGCTTCAAATGAAGTACTGGAAAATGTGATTCTATGATCAAATACACATGCAATGTGCTTTTTGAAATGTTTTTCTGTACTTGAAATTTTAGAATTATTTTTTTTTATTTATGATAACTATAATTTAATTGTATTCTGATTGTTTACTTTCAATACATGTTTATTACATGATGTTTTTAATTTCAGATCAGTCAACTGACTTATAAATCTACTTCAGCTTAATTTGTCAGTTGAAATTTACTGTATTATAATGAAGCTTAAAGAATATTAAAAATTAATATTCATTATTTGTCTTAGTTATGTGACATGATGATATTTTAGAGTTTTGTTTTATTTTAATACATTTTTCAGATGTACAAATTATTATATTTGCTTGCATTAATAAAATTATGTCAGTTTCAATTAAGATTAGCTATTTTCAAAAATTAGAAGTATTTAAGATAGTTATTTGTTGTATATTTATTCTTGTTAAAAATTTTAACATTATCTTGTTAGAATTCAAAAGCTTTGCTGTTGAAGTTTTACTATACAATAAAAGTATATAATAGGAAATTATGAAATATATATAAATGAACACAGATATTAGGATAAATTTAAAATTTATATCTGTGTGTTAAATATTTTGGAACAAAATTTTGTTTTCATTTAAAATTACTTTTTTGAAAAGGTTGAGCTTAAAAATTGTATAAGACCATGTTTTACTTATTACATTTGTTCACATGAGGAATGTGCTAATATCATATTGATTAGGCTGGGAAGAATAATCATTTCAGAATTATCGTTCGAATTTAACATAAAAAGAAATTGGGCTTTTAATTTGCAGATCTGGATACTTGAGTACATGGAAATACTTGTGTACAACCATATACATTGTGTAAATATATATGTTATTCTTATGACAAATTTGTGCTTTTATATGTATATAAATGTTTGTAGCTTACCTGCACATTTTTTTCAATTTTATAGTATAGACTGTGATATTTTAACTACTCTTAGCACTGTTTTTGTTATTTTTGATCTCAAATTTTTTGCTTGAAAAGTACAATTTATAGTAATAAATGACTGTTAAATGCGATCATTATGAGTGTTACCATATAGTTTATCTTAAATTTTGCTACTTATTTTTTCTGTATGTGTTAAGGATTAGTATTGTACATAAGTAGTAAAAAATAAGCTACTGTAGTGATATTTTTTGTGTGCTTTTTGTGGAATTTTCATGTTTCTTTTTTGGAAAGCTTTTTGTTTTACATTTATATTTTTTATGGTAAATTTACAAATGTTATTTTAAGTATTAGTCTTTTTTTAGGGGTGATCTATTATGTTCCAATAATAATGATACTGATAAATATATCAGATTCACATGCAGTATTGGATTTTCATTTCTTTTATTTTGTATTAGTAATTATATTTATGTGTATTTTTTTAATGTACACATATTTTTGCTTTTTTTGTTTCAAACACTTTAGAAATTATTCTAATATATCATTAGGGAAAAAGTTTTTTTTCTTCTGATTTATAGCATGGTAAAATAAAAAATTAAGAATTATTTCCTGCAATTTTATTGACTATTACAAATACAGCAAAAAAATTTGCCTTTTGAAGGCAGTTTTTAAAAGTGTGAGATTTTCTTTTTAAGTGACTAAACCATCTTTTTCCATTTTTCATACTGAATTCAAAGGCAAGTAATTCATTATGTGTTCATATCTTTTTGAAATAGGAGGGGTAAAAATTACTCTTTAAGATTTGGAAATTTAAGTACAAAAAAAATTTCATTTTATTTACTTCAAAAAGCTGATTTTTCAATTCCTCAAAATGATCATAACAATTAAATGCTTAGACAGCTAATATACATAGAAAAATTGATGAATTGTACTTGCTTAACTCAAATTTACAGCCATCTTAAAAATTACATTAAAATGTTTCTAATTTTGCTTAGTGGTATTTTTTTAATTAGAAATTTTCTTTTGAATAAATTTTTTAATTGATAAAACTTTGTGTAAAACTATCTTGCCATTTCATATTATCAGTTACTAATGGGCTATTTTGTCATTATAAATAATTACATTAAAAAATCATTTCTAGTCATGATTACTATCAGAAATTTTTGTAAAAATATTATGCCTCTGCATTTTAAGTTTACAGCAATTTTAAAGAATTGGAAAAGTTTTAGACATTTTTGAAGAGTAATGAGTCCTAATATTAAGAAGTACAAAGGATAAAATTTTTTTTTGCTAGATTGTCTTTTAAAGAATCACACAAAAACATGCAAGATTCAGTCTTGCTTCAAAGTGAAAGAAATTACTTGCAATAAACCAATTATGTAATGATATATGTGTACTTTTTAATAAAATTTTATAATCATTTTAATGTATTTTCATGTTTTTAATATTAGACAACATTAGTAATCAATGCAAGTAAATTTTTAATAAGTATTTAAAAAACATTTGGCAATATTTATTGGACAATTTTACCTGTGTGTAGATTTCTTTTAATGTTAAACAACACCTATTGTTCCATAGTATATTATTTACTTATATTTCAAAATATCATTGATTTATAAATTAATATGAAGTCTCTCAAAAATATTGTCATTGTATTAAAAGCTTTAATATTTCTTTATTATGGTTGATAAAATTGCAGCAAATAAATTTTTCCAAAGAAAAATTATTATTTGTTAGAAATTTTTTTTTCTAATTTTCTTTTAATTTTTTTCAACAAACTATCATAGTAGAGATTTTTAAAAATTGTTATAAATTCTATGAGTAATTTCTTATATAGTTAAATGATTTGTATTTCATTTTCATTATTTTAGAGAGTGTTTATGTGAATATGCATTTCTTTAGATATAATGCTTTATTTTTAAGTAGTTAAATTGTATGTTCTTAAATGTGTACTTATATTTCATTAACTGAAAGAGTAATATAGAATACTATTAGGATTTTTTAGTTATGCCAATATTTTGAACAATACAATAATAAAACTGGCATTTTTTTTCCTGTGAAATTGTAAAGCATATTTAAAAAGTTATTTCCACTGTTATATTGAGACTTATATTTTAAACTTTTACAGTATTAAAATTCTCAAAATTATTTATAAATAATGCTTTAAAAAAACATTATCTATTATCTATTTTTACAAAAAAAAAAGTTACAAAATTCATTTGTGTAATTTGAATTTTATGAAGATTTTTATTGTTATATTTTCCAGAACTTGATTATGTTTTTACTGGAAATAAGTGAAAATGTTTCTGTATATTTTTATTATATGTTATTTTTTATTTTGATATGAAAATCTGTATCAGTTTTGAGACGGTGAAAAATAAATATTGAATTCTGAGAAATGTTCAGTTTGCTGTTTCTTAACAATGTATTCATTGATGACAATTTAAGGACTAAAGTAAAACTATTTTTAAATAAATCGCACTTTATTATAATAAAATATTGTTTAATTCTTCCTATCATTTTATGATCTCCTTGCATGGTTTCAAAATTAGATCAATGAATGAAATGGAGTTAGTAAACTGTAAGTGTTAACTGTTTCTCTTCATCAACATGCCATTATGAATTCATTTTTAAAAAAAATCTTTTCTGTGTAATTTTTCTACAGTTTTATTTTCTATAATTTTTATAAATTTTAATTCCTGATATTGTTATTAAAGTATTCACCTGGTTTATTATTTATATACATTTTTTTCTTTTTGTGAGAGGGAACGTCCTAGGATTTGAGTAAATCTTTTCTATATTTTTTTTGTTATTATACATAGCAATTTTAAAAGTTGCAGCATTTACTTTTCAAAGACCAGAGGTAGTTCAAAATAAAAACATTTATTTTATGTATTCATATTCTACTGATTAAGCTATTTTTTATTACACCATAGTACTAGACTACAGTGTCAAGAAAGAGCTGTTTAATCAGATTACATAACAGTGTTTACCAGTAAGTAGAAGGAATACAAATAAACATAAGTAAAAGTCACCTTTACATTTGAAATGCATAGTTATGGATACATTCAACTTGAATAGCATATTTTTTAGAATAATTAAATCATATGTACACAAACTGATTTTTTTTTATTTATCTTTAAACATGTGCAATAATTACAGTATGCTATAAGATATGAAGCTGTTCTGAACTTTTTATATCCAAGTGAGTTTTAAAGCATTAGAATTGCATACTTAGCATACCACTGACTTTTGAATAGTTTAGAAGAAGGTTTTTCAATTACTTTAAATTAACATATGGATGAGAATCCTATGCTTTTTATATACTATCATAAAAACATTTTCAAATTAAGAATCAATGCATCCTAAATGAAGTGTTTATAATCAAACATTTTGAATTTACATTAATCAATTATATTTGTTAGTAAAACTTTTAATCACATAAAATTATATTAGATATATGTTGCTATAAATAACTGGTCATATTTAATAACAGTTATTAAGATTCAGTATTGATTTAAATTAATGCAACAGATGAATTTGTTTCATTATAACCATATTTGATATGCCAGGCTTTATTTATATTAATTTCAAACATAAGCAAGTTTAGCCATACACTTAATTCATTTTGAATTAATAAAATAGTTGAAAATCCAGGTTTGTAAAGATATGCTTTAGAAAGTATCAAAAATTTTGTTTTGTCAGAAATATATTAAATCTTTTTAATTAAAAATCACATCAATTATCTGTTTAAATTTTTTTATGAGATTGCTATAATATGAGATACTTAAAAGTCGATTCATTATTTAGCATAATATCAGAAACTGAAACTCTAATACATACCGAAGATATATAAATATATATACAGAGAGGGAAGATCACAGTTTTGATATTTATCCTGGGCACTCTTTTATGCACCTATACAACTGACTGTAGAACATAATTGAGAAACTTGGCTTTAGATAATGTAAGATCATATGTTTGAGAATGGGGTTTTATTTAAAAAAAGTGGCCAAATATAAAGTCCATGGACCATCAAAAGTTATCAATGGAATTGGATTTAAACTGGGCACATAGAAAATATCAAGAAAATATTCCAAATTCAACATTGAGTTTATATTTGAATTGACATAATCATTTTTAATTATTCATTTCTTACAAATAAAAAAATATTTAAAGTAATTTCTATAATTAATTAACTTCAAAAATATTTAAAACAATCCAATCCACCTGATCTAAGCCTGAGTGCAATAAAGAGTTTATTAGATACATTTTAAAGATTATAATGAAATTCTATTTAGCTAAGCTTAATTCTTAAGTTGTATTTGTATTCAGCTGGAGATTTTTTAACAAGAAATTTAGTGAATATTTGAAGTTCTGAGTAATGGTAATGAAGGTTAAGAATACAGGATTTTAGATAAATTATTAAAGAAAATATATGACACAAACAAATTTGATTTTATTAATATCTCACTATATTTACAAACACTAAATATTTAATGTTTCTTTAACTTATGTGGAAAGTGTGACAAAAATTTATTTAATTGGACTGGATCCATATTCTTGGCACTGATTTCAGGCATGAAATCTCCAGCTGTTTTCTTCTTGTGCTTCATTTCTTCTTGAAATTTCTACAAAATGAAGAAATAAATGATTGTAGTGGATCAATAACAAAAATTGATTTAAAAAAATGAAAAATTCTAATGAGCAATTTCTTTTAGTTTAAAAAAGTGGCAATGCATATATATATATGTACAAATCATTATAAATTAGCACCAAATAATATGCATTGCATATTAACATATTTTTTTTAAAGCACATGTTATTTTTTGCATATTGAGATCCTTTTCCTACTTGAAAAACAAATTTGTAGGTTTTACACATTGATATTTGTCTCGTTCAGTTATTTAAACACTCATATTTGAATAATTCCATCCGGACATAATGAGAAAGTTCTGCTAAAAAGAGGAATCTAAAAGATTCATCATCCCTTTTATTGTCTTTTAATTTCTTAAAATATATTTTAACTAAAAAAAAATACCATTATTAAATCTTTAAAAAAACATCAATAATTTAATTTCAATAATATATTCATGAATTTTTAAATTTTTTCATTCTTTCTAACATTTTTTTGATAATTTAAATTTATTCTGCAGCCTTATTTATGCACACAAAATTTTTCTGTATCTGTAATCTGTAAGTGTGCATACAAGTAAGAATACACAGTAAATTAGTGATTCATTAATCAATAATAAAATGAACACCATAGAAACTGAATTAAACATCTCTCTTTCAAAAATTCAAAGAAATAATTTAGATAATGAATTATTATTTCAGATGATTATGAGTGAATTTTTCTTGATTATGCAGAAGAATCTAACAGGTGTAAGAGCAACCAAAAGTGTTGGTAAACCCCGAAACATATGTATGCAGTTCATTTGAAGTCATAACCTACCTTTAAGAACCATCAAATACTTAAATTCAATTTGTTTTTTTGCATATTACACATTGCATATTACAAATAAACATGGCCATCAAATAAACATTATTCACATCAACTACCCAAAAGAAATTAAATGTAGAAAATTAAGTTTATGAGAGGAATAAAATGAAAAGCTTATTCAATGAAGGAATAAAAAATTTACAAGGTGCTTTAAAATTTATAAATATAAATTCCTTTCATATTTTGCTTCTTCAAAGGTAATAAAAAAAAACATATTAGAATGTCTGTAGTAGGAATAACTAGTCTGAGTGAAAAATCTAAGTAGTCCAGAGTGAAAAGTCAAAAGGAAAGTATGAAGAATTAGAGAAGGGTATTTAAATTCAATTTGAGACAGTTTCATCAATCAGCAGCAAGTTGGAATATAGATGTGGCATGCCTCTTGAGTAATAGAGAACAACAAACATTTATTACAGCTCAAAAATGCTTGCAATATATTTAAAAAAAAAATGAATTCATTGACATATTGATGGAATTGTTTTATGTCTGCAAAATAGTTTAAAATATTCAAGATATACACTGTAACAGTTGTGACTATTATACATGAAAAAAACTGCAAAACCAAACAGATAGCATGATAAAAGTAACAGAAATAATGAATTACTTAAGAAAAAGCAAATTCTAAGAAATGTATGTAAATGATGAAAATCAAATAGCAAAATTTTTTTGTTGGACAGAATAATGGTTGAAAATGCACTTTATTTAATAAAAGTTTTTATTACTGAATAATAAATTAATCGGACAATACTAAACCGATATATATTTATTATAAAGCTATATTCATTTAAAAAATTCTTTACACTTAAAAAAATATTTGTTAGAAAGAAAATAAATATTACAATCTTCACAATTCATAATAATAATAATTTTTTAATAAATGAAATCAGTGCTTTCTGCTGATGTTGTCAAGTTTAATACTCTATAGATAAGCTGGATCAGTATAAAAAAATATAAGTAAAAAAATAAAAAGGAAAAATAAAAATTAGTTATAGTGTAGTGCTAATGTATTACAAATTAATAATAGCTGGTTTCAGATTTCAAAATTATTTAGACATATCAATATTTTGGTTTGTTAGCTTTAACATATTATAATTCCATAGAATAACATATGAAATGCATATCACCATACATAATTTAACATTATAGCACATAAAGAGACAAAATTTTAAACATTTAAGAATTGTAGAATTTTATTTACTATATGATTATGATAACATCTTTGCACAGTTTCTCCTTGAGACTTGCATAATTCATGAGAATTGTTATTATCCTTTAAACAGGTAATAAAGGCAAGTGTTTCCTTGAGACATGGAACATCTGAAAACAAAACAAAAAAGTTGTTAACAAAAATTGCATTGCCGGATTAGGATTCAAAGCATGGCAGGAAAAAACAAAAACAAAAAAAGCTGCACACTTGGATTTCTGAAATTAATGAAAGATAATAATGGTTATGGAAAGTAGTTAAAAAAATAGCTACATTTATGCTATTATACAACATCAAAATAATATAGGCATGTAGAAGTAAATATAGGTAAAAAGTTAAATCTTTAAGAAGCAAAAATATAAAAAAAATATTGCTTTTTTAAAAACTAATAACTTTTTTGTCTATCAAAATTTTAAAAAGGAAAAATTAATATTTGAAAATAACACTTTAAGTATTAAATTTACAACCCCTTCTCTTCCATGTATAGTTTAAAGGTTTCAATATCTTTTTTAAAGCTCAATTTATTTTTAAAAAACAGTAGCTTAAAACTTCCTTAAATCATTTAACCATGTAGAAAAATAATAATACAAAAATTAACCTAAGCCAGGTTCATGGTGAGAGAGAAATGTAATATTACTATTTTATTCATAGAATGTATCACATATATAAGATGGAAAGAAATTTCAGGTGTTTTATTTGATCAGCAATCTTCTACCAGAAACTGGAAAACAATAGCTTGATTCTTTAAATTTCAGAATAAATAATTTTTTCTAATGATGCATTTTATTGGCATATCCAACACACAAAACTGGAAATTTACAATAAGAAAATTATTATTTAGATCTATGAGGATATTTCCCCTCCAGGATACATGTGAATAGGTTATATATAAGTATACCTTTTTCCTTCCCTCTTCTTGTTGAAACTTGATTATCTAAAAGCATAGGCCATTCTTCCTTAAATATAACTTTCTTTTCTGTTTGGGGTCGGCGTCCAGTTTTAGGTATAGTGTACCAACGAGGCAGAGACATTTCTATAAAACAAGAGAAAAGTATTGTAAAAATCAGTGGTGATATACTGAAGCAATCAACAGAATAACATATTTCAGATAATTAAATTAATTATCAAAAATATATATAATTTTTAAAAAAGTAAAAATAGATTTTAAAGTTAACCAATTAGGAAATTTATACATAAATTTCAATCGCACTTTACAAGTACTTTATCACAAAATATAGTTTTAAACGAATAATTAGATAATTAATCAGAAAATTTATGAACTTATTAGAGAGCAGCTAAAATTATATCTTGTTACATATTAACAAATCTATTATCTAAATATGAAATTAAAATTTTATTTTTACTAAATAATTAATTTGTTTCCAAGCTTAATATTTTATAATATAAAACAATTTTTAATAATGAACATTTTTTTTTATAAATATAGTCAAATAAACTCTAATGTATATATATATAATACACATAGATTGCAAAATATCCAGGAAAAAGCATACCTACAGTGACTAAAATTAGCAGATTTTGCAGCAGAATGTATAGGAGGCATGCAAGTATTGACAAGTAAAGAAGGTGTACAACTCATAAAGGGGGGGGGGGAATTAAAAAAACATGCAAAATTAAATGAAACAAATACTTTAATAATTTAACTTTTAAAACAGATTCTCCAAAGCACAATCACTAAATTTTTCAGCAGCAGCATATGGGTTTCTGCTAACTTTCTGTAATTTTCTAAAAATATTTTTAAATATAATTTGCAACACTTTTATCATTGAAATATAAATTAAATTTATTTCTCTGTTTCATCCTATTTTTAAATCATTTGCTTTTCTTCACTTGAAAAAGATAATTGTATCTTAACTTATTTTTAATCAAGAATTTTTATTCTACTCTTAAGCAATTTAAAAGTTAATAAGTTATTTTACAGCTCATGAATACTGATTTTCTTTCTTTTCTGTGTATGAATTTCATTCTGAAATTTGGCATTCATTTAATGCAAGGCCTGACTTAGCCTAATTGGGGCCAGGGGCAAAACTTCTTTGGGAGCTCCCTCTGTCTTTGAAAATGCAATGTTAAAAAAAATTCATTAAAGAACGAAATATAAAATAAACTTTCTACTTGATTTGGGGGCCCGGGGCAACTACCCCATACACCCCTGCCTTAGCCAGGCTCTGATTTAATGTACATTAACTTTTTAAGAGATCTTTCATAATTTCTAAAGCTATAGATATTCTTAACAGTGCATTTCATAAGAAAATATCAATTTTCATTATTTTCAGAGTTAAAGCCTCTATTGTTGTTTATTTTTTATATCTACTAAAACAATATAATTAGAATAAATTTATAGTTTTTAATCTCCAAGTATATGTAATTACCATTAGAATCATATGCGACTTCAATGGCTAAAAAATTATTAAATATTTTAGATAAATTCTTTCCACCAAGGAAGGCCTGTTTAGATATTATATGGGTTATAGATACTAGAGTCTTTTTTTTTGTGTGTGTTAATGGTAATATGAACATATGATAATTTATATTTTAGACTTATACTAGGAAAGAATAAATTTTTTATGTAGATGAATGATCTGAAATTTACAATGATTATTTTTCTGCTCCCTTTTTAAAGAGTTTTGTATTTCATGTTGATAATATTGCTATGTTTCAGTATAAAATCATCAATTATTTTTTTATTAGATAGTATGCTTTATTCTTCTTAAATTAGTTAAGTAATGTTCAATTGTTGTAGTTAAAATACTATGCTTGATCAAAATGTAAATAATTAAATATCCTTTTATTCAAATATCTTTCTGCTAAACACTCTTTTAAGACTCTGTAAAGGCATATCATTAATTACAAAACATTCAGTACATTTCCACTTTTTTAAGCATCAAAAATTTAGTTCAGACGGTAATGTTTGTTTTCATGTTTTGGACATTTTTTTTTCTTTTAATATTTTTAATTAATTTTTTAATTATCTGCAAAAATTAAAATTTTTAGTAAATTAAAAGTTAAATAAGTTCAATTACCAACTTAAAATTTTTTGATATTATGAAATTAATTGTATTATGAATTGATTCATCAGTAAATTAGTGTCATCAAAAGCTTCAGATGATATTGCAAAAATGTCTTAAATTATTTAGATGCAACTACAATTTCTTCCTCAGCTTTTCCAATCATAAGCTTTATTTGAGGGAGGAAAGGGGATTTGTTTTTGTTTTTAATGTGTCATATTTTTTGGTACTTTCTCTAAGCTCCATAGTTGCTTCTGACTTTAGTGTAATTACAAGAATACTATATTCACAGGCGGAATAATTACAAACAAATGTTTCACCTGCTTATAATAAAGCTAAAAATGCTTTATTTGTTGACAAATCGACTGCAAATAATCTGCATCATAAAAATATAAACAAAATTTAAAAATTCATAGTTAAATAGTTTCTTAACAACAAAAAATCGTAAATTCGTCTGAAAGGATACAGGATATTTTAGGAGTTTAAGCAATGATAGTTATTTTAATAAAATAATTCACGAGCTGCCAAAAACATGTGTTTAAACACATTAATTTAAAAAATGATGGTAATTCAAAAATTAATATTATAATGGTACAATTATTTTGTTATTTGGAGAAGCAAGCCAATATTAATATTTAAAAAAATAGTCATAAGAATTTTGTTTCATTTATTCTCGATTTAATATAAGCCAAAAGTGTTTAAAATATGAAGAAACTCGGAAGTAAATTATTACTTCCGAGTATAATTTCTATTCTTCGTATAATAATTGCTAATTAATTATTGATTCTTTATCCCAAGAGAGAAAGAAACTTAATAAACTATTCAAAATATCTATACCGTTATCACTTTATAATTAAATTGAGTCTTGGTAATAGAACAAAATATTAAAGGAGAATTACTTTTGTAATTTAGAACTCACCTTTTGAACTATATTTAACGAAAATAAACAAACTATATAAGAGAAATAAAGCCACAGTTAAGTTACAAGAAAAGTAACATACAAAATAATAATAAGGAAATTTACAAGAAGAAACCTGGCATACAGTGTTTTTCAGTAAGTAATCTGTTTAATAAATATATTTGTGCATGTAAAATTATTCCACACTGCTAAAACCAAACTAATAATATTTCTTTTTTGTTTGTTTGCTGTAAAACTGTACAGGCTCAGTCGAGCTTTCTTTTATCAAAGGAGATCTTCAAACTAGAGATGCATAATCCACGATTTTTTGAATAACAAATAATTTTGCTATTGTTATTTTCAAATATTTGTTATTTCAATTATATTATTAATTAAAAATTATTACTTAGTATTAAATATAAAATTTATTAATTGAAATTAATACTTAATTTACTAATTTAAACAACGTGTGATTGAATTAATTTATCTATTTCAGCTTATTCTTAAATTTGATTTTTTTAAAACTGTTTATTTAATTTCTTTATTGGAATAAACCATTTTCTGAAAAATTTGAATTAAATATATATTGTCCTTTTTTTAAAATGTGTACTTTAGTTCTATATTGTACCAATAGATGGCTCCAGCAGTAAACAGAATATATGCAATCAAAATCCTCACAAGCAATTAAAAATGATTTGTATGGAATAGTGCATCGTCAAATGCGAATTTCGGAAAGTCAAGGTCACTCTCATGAAATGGAGCGGCGACTTCACTCTTTCCAGTGAAGTCACCGCTCCGATAAATTTCAGTGATATGCAATTCAATGATACTATAATTCCAAGAATAACCGGTCCGTTCACTTTTCAACCTATTCACAGATTTCTCCTTTTCTGTTTTGTTCGAGAGCTTCCATTGGACAGATCGTATTGATTGTTACTTTCTATCGTGATCAAAAACCTGTAATCGAAATATCATCAGTAAGATCGTATCAAGGATTTGAATCACACCCCTCTTTGAAAAGTATCCCTCGTAAAATATTCGTCATCCCTACTTCAAACTATATGAAAATTTAAGTTAACTCTTTTTCGAATCTAATGGCTATAGGATACTTTTAAGATGCTGTATTTAATATTTTTTATTTCTGCAGCTATGAATTTTTATTTAAAATAAATTAGTTTCATTTTTATTTAAAATAAGTTCATAATGACTAACTTCGTCATCGCTTTTTTGAAAAAGTTATAAATGAAACAATTAAATAATGAAATGAACAGAGAGTCCCATGCTTTGTGAACAAGAGACAAAACTCATTTGATATTTGTGACTGAAACAATTACAAACTTGATTTAGCGATTGTTAAGAACGTATAGATTTTTGTTAGGTTGTTTAGCTTTTGGAAACGGAGCAAAAAACTGATTCTTTCTATTCGTGTTAAACAGTCGGTCGGTGAATGTAAATGAAGCTTGGAGAATGGTATTATTTCTTTGAAGGATCCCTTATTATCATAAGTGGATTAAAAATTGGCATAATCCTGCTAAGTACATTAAATGATTATTTTAAAATTATTAAATTTCTTGCAAAATACTGTCTGCTCTCTTTCTGTATGAATTGGAAACATTTTCTACAAATGAACTTTTTGGAATCTAAATCAAATGGATTTAAATGAGATATTAAGTATAAATACTAATACTTAAGCATAAGGGTAGCGCGTTTTCCACGTGATCTGGGCGTCCTGGCTTCGAGTCCCCTTTCGAGCATGATTGTTCTTCATCTGTTTTCTTTGTGAGATGTGTGAATGTGCCCCCCCCCTTTAAAATCGTATTCTTGGCATTAGTTGGCGCTACTAAAAACAAGAGACGCTTTCTTTTGGCTTAAAAATCGATGAATTCGGAATCAGCGAGCTTGTCCATAGCAAGTGCCATCAGAAACAACACTAATTTGATTTCGATATAGAAATTTTCTGCGAACAATCATATTCAATAAATTTTAAGCGTGTTTTTCTTTACTTTCAAACTGCAGATGCGAAGAAGAATACTTTCAAAGAATGGAAGCAAACGAAGTATTTTTGAAGTCAAAATATATGCTGCGATTTATCTGTTTTACTGAGTTGTAATTTTTAAAAAAAGACAAAGGGAGTTGAGTAGTAAGTATACATCTAAAAATTTTCTAGATTAATTGTTAACCATTGTAACTTTTCAACATATTCAAGGTTATCATCTACCGATATGATTTGGTTTACTTGTACAAGGCCTAACTTAGATAATTAAATGAATGTCTCTACCGGTAAAAGCAAGTAAGAATTAATTCAAATCAAAACTATGAACTGTTGCTAAAATACAAGCTTTTTTTCTGACTTAAAAAAAATTATTGCAAATTCAATGGAGCTTCCAAATTTACTGGCGGAATCCAACAAAGAAAAAATGGAAGAGTAAGAATTTTATTGCTTTATAAATTCATCTATACATATTAAAGGTGCTCAAATGTTTATTTAACTTATATGAAGGGTATGAGAGAATCTAAATCTATGCAAGGTAGACATATAATTGCTTTTTTGTGTTTACATGGGTCGGTTTAATCGCCAAACTTTCAACTTTTTCGCCAGCTAATTAGGCGTATTAATTTTTTCCAAATATGAACTTATTTTTTTATCTCACCAATATATTTTGTTCTTAATTCATACAAATTAAGAGCATCACTATAGGAAAGAAGTAGTTTCAAAGATGATAAAAACGGATTTCGACGATAAAGCCTTATTGAGACACATCTGGCATTTCAATCTCGTACAGTGAAAGGCTGAAATCTATAGTTTTGGACATCTCTTCTACCAAGATATAACATGAATCCACATAATCAACGCCACTCTGAGAAACAAAATGGTGGGTGAGTGATATCTCATTGCACAGTTTTTGTGTAAAATTTTTAATTTCCATTCCGAAAAGATCGATTATAAACATAAAAGAGCAACTTAATTTCAAGAAGAAAAATTAGTATGAAGTATGAAAAATATCCCATGCTGTCTGCGTAACCGCAAATTTACTCTCCATGCCATGCCATAGTGATGAGGATATTTAAATGACCGAATCGCCATGGAATTTAAAACAGACGCAGCGATGAATTCAAAATATCTCCCAGCATGCACTAATCATGCGTCTGCCCCTCAGACAGAGGCATAACCATAATCCAATATACAGCCCCAAACTAATCTCATACTCAACAAGTAAACTAGAATCTACCACCATATCGGAAATTTTCTCATCTCCATATTTGAATTGCTTTTCTTTTATTTGATAAAAGTACTTGTTAATTCTAAGAAACACTTTAAATAGCAAATGAAGGATTCAATAAAAACAGGAAAAATAGTCGGGAGAAGTATTTAAATGTTATCCAATAAACTGGAAATATTTAATGGTGCATGATATTACTACAAAAAAGATCGCAATTTCATTGCTTTTATAATAAAGTGATTGATTATGGAAACTTTAGAGAAAGTTTGTAGGGAATGTCGTCTCTAGTTATCTAGAAACCAGTTATTTTAATCTTGAATCTCATTTCCTTAAATAGTATTAAAAAACAGAATTCAATCCTTCAGAAAGTATTTTCTATTAATCCAATTTAATTTTTCCGTTTGGGAGAAAACGTCTCATGCGTACTTCAGCATGAAGATTCAAAAGCAGAAAAATAGCGCGAGAATGTGTTCTAGTATTTTATGCAGTTCGAGAGTTCCAATTAACTGCCGAATAAGATGATTAAAGGAATTTTTAAGAAATTTCTTGATTCCTTTATTCATGAGTAGATATTTATGGGATACTAAAATTTTAGTTCTCCAGTTCGCCAAGAGTTATTCCTAAAATAAAAATTTCAGTTTATTAATAGACGGTTTGATTTTTCGGTAAGAAATCCTTTCCTCTTTTAATTACAACATTTTTATCTCTCTTTTTCTTATAGGAGTGTTTCCCAAGATGAAATTATTGAAAATGAAACTTTAGAGACCGTCTTCGAAAAAGAAACAGAAAGATGGAGAGAAAAGGTAAGTATTTTCCCCATTCTTATCAATTATAATTTATTCATGTAATTTTCTCAATTAAAGTTATGTTTTATTTTATTATACAGGCTAAGATTTCATTGAATTCAGGATCGGAAAATAAATTTCCATAATATCTCTTTGCCCATATATAAATAGTTTTCAATGTGTTCACAACCTAAAAGTTTCATTAAGAAATTTCATTAGGACGGAAAGCCAAAATCTCCTTGGAACATATAAACATAATGCTTATAGGATTTTATAAACTCTGAGCAAATTGAATATTTATTGTACGAGAAAGCTACCAAACGTTTGTGGTTCTTTAATAATCCTTTGAATGTTAAGAAGTAATTAATTTTATCCTAATTTTTTTTTCTTGTCTGGCTCATGCAACAGATAAACGAAATTAAAGAAAGCTAATGAGTGAACATACTATATCAACTCTATTAACACAGGATTTTGTTCGATATCTCTATGATGTCGATAAATATTCTAAATGCTATCATGACAAAATATCGTCATGATATATTTTGAATATATCATGACGATATTTTTGGGCATTTTATGCTATTAGGGAAAATTTTATATTAATATGAGAAAACTCCCTTTTGCTTTGAAATACCGATAATAGCCCATTACCCCATTTCAGATAGACGCCATTTATCCCATTGCTAAGGTAAATGCATGATTTGATTTTTCGTAATTACAGCAAGAGAAAATGGTGTTTGGGTTATGGTGAGATTTTTTCGTCTTGTCGTTACCATCAGCTCTATAAAGTAATAAATCCCCACTAATATTTTGATTTATTTGCGTCTTTTAATATTGTTTTTCATCTAATCTATAACCATCTTGTTCTTGAATTAAGAACCCTTTTGAGACAACTTGGAATACAATCATAATGAAATATCACCGTTTTATATACTCTAATTAAAAATAAGTTAGGCATATTTTTAATTTGTATAAAGAATGTTTTCTAGTTGGAATATGTCGGTTATTTAGTTATCTGGAAGTATAAATATAGTGAAGCGTCATTTAAAACGAGAATAAAACATTTGAGAGCACATTCACATTGAAATAACTTTTATATCGCGGGTGATATTTTATGCTTTAAGAGTGGATTACATTAATGACGACTTTGTGACATATGAAGCATATTCAAGTAAAGTAATCAATGTTTAAATTATGAGTTTCCATGCAGTTCAATGTAGTGAGCTGTGGTGTTGTGACGGGATGGTGACAAAGGGATATAGATGATTCGAACATCATTATAATGACATTCGCATAGTAATAATAATTATTATTACAATATTATTATTAATAATTAATATGACAATAATAATTATTATTACGATATTAAGGCTATCATCCACGTTTTATTAATTGTGGGGTAAACATTTAATGCTATAATAAAGGAATCATTTATCTGTGTTAAGCCATTGATAAAATTCTGGAACTAAAATGTCACATTACAACCAAGACGATTGATGTTACTTGCAATATTACGTCCAATAAATTAAATAACGGTTTTATACTAAAAATAACTAGAATAAAACCATTATTTAATTTTCAGCTCTCATGCTTGAATTGCATGGAGGTTGAATTTTAGGATTCTACAATCTCCAAACTAATATTTTCCTAGGATAAGGATATTGTTGCTCTCAATTCATTAATTTAAAGTTTCATTTGATTAATTATTAAATCTCTATTGTAATTTAATTTTAGAAATGCTCTTAGTTTGAACAATGGTAAAATATCAAATAGGATATATATACCAAATAAAATATCATATAGGATACCTTTATTTATATTTCATCCCAATATAAATCAAATTAAAAAAAACGATAATTTACTTATTTTGACCTTTACACGAAATTTTATTTTGTTTATTCTACGATTTTTACTGAGTAGTTTTGATAAAGGTTTTTCACTTATTTTCAGATGATCAAGGTTTTCGGAGATCTGCAACCATACAATTTCTTTGTCACATACGGACATTTTGATGAAAGACATCTGCAGGATGAATATGCGGATATATCGATCAGAGAGAAAAATAAATCACAACCCTTCGAAAGACTTAATGATTTGTATGAAATTGACAAGAAAGCTGAAGAGGAATTCCACAAGGTAATTTATAGTTATAATACATTAATATATTAAAATATATAATAATTTTTGATTATTACATATACATAGTTTAGTTTTCGCTCCTAACTTCCAACTCTCTAAAAATATGTTTTGTTGGGTTAAAGTTCAGCTACTGAAGTGGTGTGAAAAATTATTAATATACCAGAAGCCAACGTTGAGAACAGA
>JAPMOR010048389.1:0-29010 GCA_026543865.1 Argiope aurantia | reverse complement strand
GATGAGATGACGATGAGTAAAACGGGTGTGTCCTATACGGAGGCGAGTCAATTTCACATCAACCTCTCGTATAGGGTGAACAGGCCATAAACCAACTGTAGGCTTGACGGAATGAAGTTTATTTTCGATATTTAAATCCCATGTTATTTGCCATGTTGAATAAATATGTTTAATGAAAAATCTCTTAATATCGCAATATGGAAGTTTATGGGACAAAAAGAAGTCTGCAGATTTTGCCGCTGAATCGGCTTCTTCATTCCCAGAAATGCCTACGTGACTCGGGATCCAACTAAAAAGGATATGAAAACCTTCATTTTGTAGGAGACGCCAAGTAAATAGGATTCTAATCGCAAGCGGATGCATCCGATTGCTGTAGTGCGAAAGTGTCTCCAGAGCACTCATACTATCGGTATAAATAATAAAGTTACGTTCAGGGAAAGACGAAATTTTCTGAAGGGCACAGAAAATTGCCATCAACTCAGCAGTGAATACTGAACAGCAACTATGTAAACGATAGCTCAGTTTATCAGACGGAAGAATTATGCCACAACCGACATGTCCATCTGATTTTGAGCCATCCGTAAAAATTGGTACAAAACAAGAATATTGATAGCGATGATGCAAAAACAGGTGCTTATAAATAGCTGGATCATTTGAAGATTTATCAAATCCTGCAAAGGGATTCATGTAAGAAAATTTTGGGATGTCCCAGGGAGGAAAACATAACAAATCTACAGTCTTAATGATAACATTTGAAAGGCTTGAGTCATGCAAAAGTACTTTCATTCTCTCACTAAATGGAAGAATGTGAGAGGAACGAGCATCATATAGTCTGCGAAGATTAACTGGTAACTTTATATTAGAGATGGGATGATTAGGAAAAGATTTTGAGCGGAAATAATAACAGGCAGACAAGTTTTTGCGTCTTAAATCAAGAGGTAGTTGGTTGCAAATAGAGTAGAGGCTGTCTACGGGAGAGGTACGAAACGCTCCGGAACAAATTCTTAACGAAGAATGGTGAATGGTGTCCAACCGTCGCAGGAAAGAAGCACGAGCGGAACCATACACTATGCACCCATAATCCATGCGAGAGAGGATGACTGCTTCGTAAATATGCAGAGATGTCCGATCGGCACCCCAAGATGTTTTAGAGAGTACCTTTAAAATGTTTAGTGCTTTCTCACATTTCTTCCGCAGATTTAAAATATGAGGAAGAAAGGAGAGTTTTCTATCGAAAATTACTCCCAGAAATCGTATCGTATCTCATTTACAACAACGATAGGCGCATTTCGTATTTTAATAACAGGATCTGCATGGATATTTCGTTTCCTGCAGAAATGAATGCATCGGCTCTTCTCTGGAGAGATAGTATGCCCGTTTTTATCGCACCAAGCTACTACTTTATTAACGGCATTTTGCAATTGCCGCTCTATTAAATTCATATTGCTGCCCTGCCATGAAATCTGTAGGTCATCAACATAAAGTGATGTCTGAACAGATGAAGGTAAAACAGATAAAACTTGACTAATGTGAATAATAAAAAGTGTAACACTGAGGGCATTTCCTTGCGGAATTCCCTCAGCTTGAATAAAAGAGTCAGAATAAAAGTTACCTACACGAACTTTAAAAGTCCGATGTGATAAAAAAATTCTGTAAAAATATGGGGAGGTTTCCCCTAAAACCAAAATTATAAAGTCTAGAAAGTACTCCATAGCGCCATGTCCGGTCATACGCTTTCTCAATGTCAAAAAATATGGAGACAAGGTGGTTCCTTCTAACAAATGTGTTGCGAATTTCGGTTTCCAGTAATACGAGGTTATCATAAGTAGATCTACCTCTTCGGAAACCACTCTGCAACGGGGGAATACATCCTTGTTTCTCCAATTCGTGAATAAGACGTACATTGACCATTCTTTCAAAGGTTTTGCAGAGGCAATTCGTCAAAGCAATTGGTCGGTAGTTCAGAGGGTTAGATGCTTCCTTGCCAGGTTTTAATATTGGGATCACAATAGCTTCTCGCCATTGCGACGGGTACTTCTGTTCAATCCATATTCTGTTAAATAATAATAACGGATTCGAAAGGGAAGTTGCGTTCAAATGGCGGAGCATATTATACGTCATCCCATCTGGTTCAGGGCTTGTATCATGGACTTTAGATAAAGCCGTTTCCAGTTCCGACAACTTGAATGCACAGTTATATGGACTGGTATTTTGGGCTTTAAAGCGCAAAGGCAACCGTTCCGCGCGATTCTTAGCTGCCAGAAATTCAGGGCTGTAAGAATCTATAGCGGATACTTGTGCGAATGCTTGACCGAGAATATTGGCAATATCTAAAGGGGTGGAATGCACCATATTTCCTGTATTTAAAACAGGAATGTGGGTTTCACTGTATATCCCATAAGCAGCCTTTACTTTCTTCCACAAATGTTTACTGGAAGTGGTGGATGTGATGGATGACACGAATTTAATCCAGGATTCCCTCTGACTACGTCGGCGTATGCGACGAGCAAGGGCTCTGGCACGCTTAAAAGCAACCAGATTTTCTATTGTCGGGTACCTTCTAAAAATATTCCAAAGCCGTTTTTGGTTCTTATGACTGTCACGACAAGCTTCGTTCCACCACGGTCTACGAAGTTTTCTTAGACGTGGGGAAATCTTGGGGATGGTGGCATTTGCGGCACCTATTATATTATCAACGACATGCTGCACTACTTCCGTGATGTCGCACGTACTGACCATAGTCTCTGTGACATTTGCCAATCGCATGAAAGCACCCCAGTCTGCCCGCTGGAATAGGAAACGCGGAGGACAATGAGTCACACCACCGCTATCAGCATGGGAGACAATAATAGGGAAATGATCACTATTATAAAGATCTCTGCTCACTGCAAAGGTCAGCAATGGCAGAAGTTCAGGGGAACATATGGCCAGATCAATTGTATGGAGGCTACGTGTGGGTTCGTGAAAGTATGTTTTCTCTTTGTTGTTCAGTAAACTGAGACAGTTATTGGAAATAAACTGCTCAATCTGTCTCCCACGAGAGTTTGTACTATTCGAACCCCACAAAATATTATGACCGTTGAAATCACCAAGTATAATAAAAGGTGAAGGAAGCTGGTCCACTAGATTATCAAGGTCTTGCTGGCAGATGACATCATGAGGCTTTAAGTAAATGCAGCAGACTGTGACTAATGTTCGTACGTGAACTTGCACAGCCACAGCCTGTAGAGAAGTATGTAAATTTAGTTGTGAGCTCGGATAAAGATTTGACGTGAAGATACAGACACCTCCAGAAATGTGAGATCCTGTGTCTGCATCTTTCCGAATACAGGTATAACCGCGCAATTTTATAGGAATGTTTGGTGTCAAAAAGGTTTCTTGAACACCTATGCAAACAGGATGAAAGTTGTTAATAATGGTCTTGATGTCATGAAGTTTGGACCGAATGCCGCGACAATTCCAAGAGAGGAAGGTACCCATTAAGAGAGTCTTTTTGCAAGGGAAGGTGTGAGAACAGTGTTCGGAGGTTGCGTGACATCGCACCTCATTTCAAATTCATCCTCCTCCTCAGATGGATGGAGTGAAATGATTTCGGGACTTTTTGATGTGCCACCAAAAATGGACGTTAAGTCCTTATGAGCTACACCTTTATCCGCAAGTCACAGAGCAACAGAACTGCTTAAAGTTGTTTTTTTAAGTTTACTGGCAAGATCTTTAGTAGCCAGTCCACGTTTGGAGAGTTTTAACTTGAGGGATTTATTTGATTTCTGCTTTGGTTTAAATGTGACATTTGGTTTACTATTATCAGGAGTATTATTCAGGGAAGTTTCAGTGTCAGAATCAGACAATTTTACCAGTGTTTTTGTTTTGATGCCTTTTTTTGTACAGTTTGTGCAAGAGCAGTTTTCACAGTAGGAGTTTTGAACAGCGGATGCATAACTTAAACCAGGTTTGGGTGTTAATGCGACAATTTTCCGTCTCGCTTTGGGATAAGATATATTTTCTTTTATCTTAATTGTTGTAATTTGTTTTTCCAGTTGCCAGCGTTCACAAGTTCGAGAATAAGATGCATGATTTTCACCACAGTTAACGCATTTTTCTTCTGCGTTGCATTGTTGGCTTTCATGGCCTTTTCCAGCACAGCGGGCGCAAGTTAGGGTCCCGCGGCAACTAACTTTGGAATGCCCGAAACGCTGGCATTGAAAGCATCTCAACGGATTTGGTATGTACTGCCTAACAGGTAATTTTATATATCCTGCGAATATGAATTCTGGTAATTTAGTACTATGGAAGGTTAGAATGTAATGTTTTGTTGGTTGAATTTGACCATCCCGTCTAATATTGATTTGACGTACCTGCGTGACTCCTTGAGGTTTGAGCTCTTTTGTTATTTCCTCAAGAGGGACATTGAACAATTCCCCGCACGTAATAACTCCCTTAGTATAGTTTAAGGAATTATGAGGTGCGACTGTCACAGGAAATGTAGCCAAAGCTTTTATTTTAATAATTTGTTGAGCCTGCTTTTTAGAATTCACTTCCACTAACAAATCACCTGAACGCATTTTTCGAATGGAAGACACGTCTCCGACTGTTGCTGCAATAGCTTTTTGTACAAGAAAAGGAGAGATATTATTAAATGTTTCATTCTTTTCGGACACACGTTTCATTATAAAAAAGGAGTCGAAATGATGAAAGGTGGTGGTTTGAAAAGTAACAAAATTTTGATTCTTAGGACGCCCACTGAAGGGAGATTTTTTGGAAGAGCCCATGTGATATTGAGAGAAATTCAGGCCCGACGGCACCGCCCACCACGGAGCCCAACAAGGGAAGGCAGCCACCGGCTCTGGCCATTCCCTGCCTCGGCACTTACCTTAGTGCTAGCCGGAACCTATACGCTCGGAGTTACCCCCGGGGACAGTGACCACCGTTAACGCCAAGCCCAAGGAGTAACCCCTTCGCTTGATCCCTAGCAGACTAGCCACTAAGGTGACCAGCTACCAGCCGATTGATGCACAGGGGACCACAGTACACCACCCGTCTTTCTAATGGGTCGCCACGCACGGCCAACACGTGGGGTTTTTGGCTGTCCATGAGAAACAAGAAGCAAACAGAGCGGCGACAGCTTCTCGTGGAGAGCTCCCTCGCTTGCCGTCGAGGGAAGGAAAAAACAGCAGAAAGCATAGGGGAGTTTGAACATGAAGGGAGTAAAGATCCCTGGGAACCTCGGGATTGGGACACCCGTACCCACCTATAGTAGGTGAGCCCCTGAGGGGAACACCTTTGAAGGAATTGAGCGAAGAAATGTGGAGAAACAACGACTGGTATATTTTCCAATGATTTTAATTTCATAAATTGTACGGACTGTTTACGAGATTGTACTTCGCCCATTAAATCGCCAGATCAAAGTTTTTTTAGTACTTTTAACTTCACCAATATTACCAGTTATACCTCTTTCAACAAGAAAAGGAGAGACTGAATGAAATGTATCATTAGTAGCAGATGATGTTTTTATAATGAAAAAGGTAGGAAAATTAGGTACTGTTAGAAAAGTGGAAACATTTTGTTGCCCACTTAAGGGAGCAGGTTTGCGTTTGCCCATATGACAATGATAAAATTTCAGGCCCGCCGGCACCGCCCACCACGGAGCCCAACAAGGGAAGGCAGCCACCGGCACTGGCCATTCTCAGCTTTGGCGCTTATCTTAGTGCTAGCCGGAACCTATCCGCTCAGAGATACCCTCGGGGACAGTGATCACCCTTAACGCCAAGCCCAAGGAGTAACCCCTTCGCTTGATCCCTAGCAGACTAGCCACTAAGGTGACCAGCTACCAGCCGATTGATGCACAGGGGATCATAGTGCACCACCCGTCTTTCTAATGGGTCGCCACGCACGGCCAACACGTGAGGTTTTGGCTGTCCCCGAGAAGCAAGAAGAAACAGAGCGGCGAGAGCTTCTCAAGGAGAGCTCCCTCGCTTGCCGTCGAGGGATGGAAGGACCAAGAAAATATCAGAAGGCGTAGAGGAGAGTAAGCATGAAGGGAGTAAAGATCCCTGGGTACGTCGGGATTGGGACACCCGTACTCACCTATAGTAGGCGAGTCCCTGAAGGGTAAAAAAGAGTGGAGGAAAGATCAGTCATATTGAATTCCGAATGAATTTAATTGAAAGATTAATTGAAGCACCATGCTGCAATTCAATCATTCACCAGGGCCCACTTCCTAAATCTGAGGAAAATGTCATTTGTTTAACATGAAGATATTTCCCATCTTACACTGCTAAAAGTGATCCAAGAAAAAAGTCAAGGAAATGTGTTGTGTGCACATTAAATATAAATGAAAATAGCAAACGTGTGAGGAGAGAATCTAGTTTTGAATGTAAAGACTGTAATATTGGACTTGGTGCACCACCCTGCTTTGAAATGTTCCATATTGAATCTAACCTGTAGCATTTTCCTTTTTAATTGAAATTTTTTCATATATTTTGAAACATGTTTGAAGAACCCCAGTGCAATTATTATCTATAATAAATCCTAATATATAATTGTTCATAAAATCATAATTTTAATATGCGTTAAGAATTAGTATGCATGATTTCAATCATCTAAATTTATTAATATTATTATACTTTCATTTGCATAATGTCAACTAATTTTGTTCATAATTTCAATTCGATTAGAATTCTGTAATAGATAATTACAGGCATCTAATTAAAAAATAACTGTATTAATTTGTTATTTTCAGTGTGACTGAAGTTTTGATGACTTTTTAAATATTTTACTAATAAATTTCACCTTTCAAAATTATGAGTAATCATAATTTTGTTTTTTATTAGTACTACCTCGAAATGGAATCTTGAGCATATGTTATTACTGATTTTTATTTTTATCCACTTGGCAGTTTCTACATATGGTTTAAATGCTTTAGATTTTAAATTAAATTCACATCATATTTCAAATTTCGAAAGAAAGCATTTGTGTAATAAAAATGTTTTGGTGTTTTTAAAAGGACAAGTTATTAAAGAATTTTTTCTTTTTTACAATTTAGAGAAAAGTGCTTTGTTTTGCAGTAATTAGATGTTAATGGAATATAAATAGATATTTCTATAATAATTATCATGTTCAAAAATAAAACTTTAAAAATATAAGAAAAAAATTTAAACCAAGACGCTTCTTTTAATATATATGCATACCTTGGAAGTCGGGAATGTGCACCTGGCGTCCCTTTTTTTTTGAATTTTTAATTAAAAACTAACTTTCCAGCCAAAAAATCTTTTCATTTCCCCACCGCCAAATGAGTAAGGCTTCTGTTTCCCCCCCCCACGCTAATGAGGATAGGCTTAACATATTTTCGCCCATTATTTAAACGATTCTGTTTATTTTCTTAGTGTTTGATGCCTTTAAAATTAAGCATTGTTAATTAATCGATCTTTCAGATTCATTCTGAAGTACTTTTGAACTAAAATAAAACAGAATAAAGGAAATTAAAAATTTCTAATCTGCGTAGCGTTACTCCAACTAGTGTAGAAAATTCACGCATTTGCGTTACCATAATTGGCGTTGGAAATTCACGCATGCGCATTGTGTTCTGATTGTTGACAACTATTTTCAACGGATGCGGACTTGATTTAAATTATTTTTAGGTTAGTTGTATGCTTTTGTAATTAAATTCTATTTATGTTAGTCATATATCATTTTTTAAGTAGTTTTTGTAACCTGTTTTCGACCGATTATTTTAAACAATTCTGTTTATTTTCTTAGTGTTTGATGCGTTTAAAATTAAACATTATTAATTAATCTGTTCATGATGAATCTGAGAAAATTTTGTTTACAAATTATTGAGATATTACATAAATTAAGAAAAATATTCTTTAGTGCCCATAAAGTTTGAATGTTCAGTGACTCTGTTTTCAGTAATCATATTATAAAAAAATGGCTTGTTTCAGTAAAAAATATTATCATATTAATAGCAGATTAATCATTTCCACTTTTATTTAAAGCATAAATTCTACGGGAGCTAACAGAAAATTAGAGAGATACATATTACGTTATGACTGAAGACCTTTATAATATTATGAGTGAATTATATGACTATCAAAATTTGAGATATTTTAATGAAGAAGCTATTAAAGTAGGAATTACATAAAATATTTAATTAATAAAATTTTAACGAGCATTAATATTGGCGAACCGGCTGGTCTCCAAAGGCGGATAGTAGTCAATAAAATTATGGTTTTGAATTTCGTCACTTAATTAAATCTGTAAAAAATTCTCAAAAATTTGTTTATATTTTTATTAGAAAAAATTAAGTTTTTTCGTCTTTTTAATTTTAATTTTATTGATGAGAGTCCTTATTCTATTAAATCTTTCAGGAGCACTTTAAAATAGTTAGGAAACTATTTGAAAAATGTGACGTATGAGATACCTAATATATATTGCAACTAATTCTAAATAATAATTCTCTAAAACTACTTGATAAAATTAAAGTTCCTATTTACGATATCTAAATTTGTTCTTTAAAAAAGTATTTTTTTTTCAAAAAGGTAACTTTTTCGAAGCTATATATGTATATATAATGAAACAAATTCCAATTATAATCAGGCAGGTCGCAGCGTACGTCGAAACGACCATCCTTCAAGAATAGGAAATTGCTTGGTTTTATAAATGTTAGTTTTGGTGTAAAATAATATTTCAAGTGATTCTTTTAAGTATAAGCACTATTGAAAGATTTAAAAACAGAGATTTCATCAAAATCAAATAACTTTATGTATAAAGTCATTCGTATACAAGCGATTCCCAACGTCAGTTGATTTGGAGAGAGGTCGGGACACGGTTTCATGCCAGTAACATCACGGAAAGAGACCATTTCGGTGGTCCTGGAATTGTCGTCTGGGGAGGCATTATGATGAACGGGCGGACTGAGCTCCACGTTTTCGACAGAGGTTTTGTAACTGGAGATCGCTATTGTCAGGAGGTGATCCTTCCCCTTGTGCGTCTGTTCCGAGGTGCCATTGGATCAGACTTCGTTTTTATGGATGACAATGCACGGCCACACAGGACTCATGGGGTTGAGGAGCTCCTGGAAAGTGAAGATATCACTCGAATGGATTGGCCGGCGTGCTCCCCTGATTTAAATCCGATAGAACATGTGTGGGATGCTTTGGGGAGACGCCTTGCGGCACGATTACATCCTCCTGGGAACACCCGACAACTTAAACAGATGCTGATTGTAGAATTGGCACTCTTACCTCAAGAACTGTTGGACAATCTGGTGCTGAGTATGGGGAGACGGTGCGAAGCAACCATTGCAGTAAGGGGAGGGCATATCCCATACTAAGGAACATCTGCTTGCTGTTCTTCCTCTTGGACAGACAATCATGTGTAATGATACTATGAGTTCAATAAAGCCTTATTTTGTTTGATTCCATACTGTATGCATTGTATTCATGTAGTGACGAACGCCTGATGACGAGCGCCATCTGCTGGCCAACAGGTGTTGATGCTTGTTAGACGAGACGGGTCTCTGAACGAAAGACGAAATGGTATATGTGAATTAATCCTGCGACGTATTCGACGAAATCTATTTAATGTTCATTTCTTTTATGTTAATGTAATTGTTCGTCCTAAATGTAATTAAATGTGCGTGATTCTAAATAGTAGTGATTCCTGAGTCCTACAAATATGGGGGTTCGACCCGGATTTTAACAAAGACCGGTACATAGACGAAAGAAGAACTAAACAGGAGTGAAATTTGACGTTCTACAATAAACCTCTTGGAGACCAACTCCTTGTGGACTGACGTAGTGTCGATCGATGTTGAAGAAATTGCGAGTACAATTTTGATTTATTCTCAAGTATGGCATTTCTTGCACGAGCACGAAAGAGCGACTTACTAACTTTAGTAGACGAATTAGAACTAACGGCACCACAGGATGCCAAAGTGCGACAGTTAGTTGCAATGATAACAGAGTCTAAAGACTATGACGAAGATTTCGTAAAAAACTTACTTTTAACTATCACTCAGGAGCGCAAAAGGTTAGATGCTGAAAAAGCCGAAGCCGAAAAAAATGAGCGCGAATATACTCTGAAAAAGTTAGAACTTGAGTTAAAAAGTAGAGAAAATACTTTAACTGTATCAGATATGCCTAAGACTGATATATTAAAATTGCTGAAGAATTATGATAATAGCGGAGACATAAGTGTTTATCTTTCGTTATCTGAGAAACAAATAAGTAGGGCTAATATTGCAAAAGAAAACTGGATTTCTTATTTACTCGGGTTATTACCATTGGATATAGTCAATTTAATTGCTCGTGAACCTGATCCATCAGCTAATGACTATGATTACATACAAAAACTATTGCTTAAAAGATTTAAATTAACTTCCGAACAACTCAGACAGAAGTTCTTTACTCACAAACGAGATTCTTCTTCTTCATGGCGGGATTTCGGTTTTGAACTGAATAACTTTTTTGAGGAATGGATAAATTGTTTAGAAATAACCGATTTTGAAGATTTAAAGCAGCTAATGGTCGTTGACCAGTTAAAGAGTAAAATACCAAATGACGTACGCGATCATTTTCTCGACGATTTGCCCAAAATAAAGAAAGTAGAAGAATTGGTTAATAAACTGGACGAATATGAAGCTGCACGAAGTCACCTTAAAAAGGAAACAAACAGAAATTGGCGTGTTTCTGAAAACAGAAGTAAATTTGATATCGCGGAAGAAGCTAAAAATTCACCATTGCCGTTCGTTCGTGCTCAAAAGAATTATGCTGATGATAATTACTATAACAAGAGTAATAATAAATGTTTTAATTGCAATGAGGCTGGCCATAAATCAATTAAAAAACAAAAGATTGAAATGTTTCCAATGTGGTAGCTTTGGCCACAAAGCCAGTATCTGCCCGCAAAGAGATTTTAAAGTGTCTCTCTCTAATAAAGTGTATATTCGTAACTCTCCAAAAACTGTAAATAAGCTTAGTAAAAATGTTGAAATAAATGGTGATGTATTAATTGTGATGTATTAATTGATACTGGAAGTGATATTACTATGATTAATTATGATTTTTATTTGAAAATTGGTAAACCTAATTTAACGACTGATAATGTGAAATTAGCTGGTATAAGTGGAGATAGCATTACTCCTCTAGGTTTTTTTGATTGTGATATATTAATTGATGAATATGTAATATCAACTAATGTGTATGTGTTAGAAATAATGCCGAACGAAATAATCATCGGCATGGACGTATTAAATAATCTAAGCTTTTCATTCCAAGAAAAACAAATTACCATTCATGGGAAAAAAGCTCAAATAAATTACACCCGGCTGGTGAGAAGCGAGGTCAAGGTCGTATCACTACGTTCCTCGGAGTTGAAAAGAGACAGACAGGCACCTATTTTTGCTGAGGCTTGCAATAAAATAAATACACATCCTCTCCCATACTTCATTCATTTAGCGGATTCGATAAACTATGATGAAATCGACATGAGTCATGTAAAAAAAACCTTGAGACAGGAAATAAATCGTCTTTTAAATAAGCATTCGCCAAACAAAACAAAAAGTACGGAGTTACAAATGAAAATAATACTGAGCGATGATGTTCCGATTACTCACAACCCTCGAAGGCTGCCTTTAAAAGAACAAAAATTCGTTGAAACTCAGATTGATAAATGGATACAGGAAGGGATAATAAAACCCAGTACTTCAAATTTTTCTTCACCTGTGGTTTTAAGCAAAAAGAAGGATGACAGTTATAGGTTATGCATTGATTTTCGTAAGCTAAATAAAAAGATGATTAAAGATCGGTACCCTTTACCCCTCATAGAAGATTTGCTTGACAAACTTGAGCAATCAAAAATATTTACTACTTTGGACTTGAAAAACGGATTTTTTCATGTAGACGTAGAGAAAGATAGCACAAAATTTACGTCTTTTGTAACACATCATGGCCAGTGGAAATTTCTTAAAGTACCATTTGGACTTTCCAATAGTCCGAGTGTATTTCAGCGTTACATTAATGTGATATTCAGGAATTTGATGCTAGACGGAACTGTACTGATGTATATGGACGACATTATTATACCATCCAAAACCGAGGAAGAAGGGCTAGAAAAATTACAACGTGTTCTACAGGTTGCATCAGAGTACGGTTTGGAGTTTAATTTTAAGAAGTGTCAGTTTTTAAAACCACAAATAGAATTTTTAGGTTATAGAATCCAAAACGGAACTATACAGCCCTCTGTATCTAAAACGGTAGCTGTACAAAAATTTCCACAACCACAAACTGTTAAACAAGTACAAAGCTTCTTAGGCCTTACTAGCTATTTCCGGAAATTTATACCCCACTATTCAAAAATCGCAAAACCGCTTAGCGATCTACTAAGAAAAGACATTGCATTTAAGATTGAATCTGAACAAAAGGAAGCTTTTCAAAAACTTAAAGATATTTTAACTCAGGAGCCAATTTTGCATCTCTATCAACAGAGATCAGTTTTAGAACTCCATACAGATGCTAGCAGTTAGGGATTCGGAGCAGTGCTGCTGCAACAGGAAAACCGACAATAAGTTTTATCCTATTCATTATTTTAGTCGAAAAACATCTCCACAACAAGAAAAATATAGCAGCTATGAATTAGAAGTTTTGGCTGTAATCGAAGCGTTGAAAAAATTTAGACATTACTTACTGGGTTCTAAGTTTAAAATTGTGACTGATTGTTCCGCTTTTCAACAAACTATGAGTAAAAGAGATCTTACACCAAAAGTTGCAAGATGGGCTTTACAGTTAGAGGAATTTGATTATCAAATTGTTCACAGATCGGGAAAACAAATGGCACACGTAGATTCTCTTAGTCGAAAAGCAGTACTTGTTGTTACTCGTTCATACAGTGAAGTGACCACTAAAATAGCCAATGCTCAAAATCAGGACGAATTCCTTAAGAAATTAAAAGCTTTGATAGATAAGCAAGAAGACGGTTAACACATTTTGAGAAATGGAGTTTTATACAAATACGATAATGGTAGAGAATTGCTCATAGTCCCAGAAGCATTACAAAGAGAAATTATTTGAGAAATTCACAATAAAGGACATTACGCTGTGGCTAAGACGGAAGAAATTTTAAAGCAAGAATTTTACATACCAAAGTTGAGGTCAAAAATAGAAAGTGTGGTTGCCAATTGCGTGGAGTGTATTCTGTGTAATAAGAAACGTGGGAAAGGTGAAGGTTTCCTTAACCCCATCCCAAAAGAAAATTTGCCTTTAAGTACATATCACATCGATTTCATTGACCCTATGCCTTCTACAAATAAGAACTACCAGCATATTTTTTCAATAGTCGACGCTTTTACAAAATTTGTCTGGCTGTATCCGGTTAAATCAACATCTACTCAGGATGCAATAACTAAATTTAAGCTTCAACAATCTACTTTTGGAAATCCGTCGAGAATAATAACAGACAGAGGTTCAGCTTTTACCTCAAAAGAATTTGAAACATACTGTCAGGTTGAAAATATTGAACATTTCAAAATTAGCACTGGAATTCCTCGCGGAAATGGGCAAATTGAAATAATGCATAAAATTTTAATACCCATTCTATCAAAACTCTCGATAACAGACCCTACCAAATGGTATAAACATGTTGCATCAGTGCAGAAAATAATCAATAGTACCGTTTCGAGAAGTACAAAGTTTACCCCGTTTGAGCTTTTAACTGGAGTAAAATTAAAAGATACAACTGATTTACATTTAAAGGAAATATTGGAAGAAGAATACACAAAAGCAATGATGGAAGATCGAAATAATATGAGAGAAGAAGCAAGGGAAAACATTTTGAAGATTCAAGAAGAGTATCGCAAAAGTTTCAACAAACGAAGAAAAGTGGCGCGCATCTACAAACCTGGTGAATTAGTGGCCATACAACGGACGCAGTTCGGAACTGGACTCAAACTAAGACCAAAGTTTCATGGACCGTATCGGATTGTTAAGGTTAAACCTAAGGATCGCTATGACGTGGAAAAAGTTGGATGTCATGACGGACCAAATACAACTTCCACAGCAGCTGATTTCATGACAGCATGGTTTTCAGACTAAAAGAAAAAAAAATGTTTATTGGTTTATCCAGATACTGTTTTCTTTTTTTTATTCTTTCAGATTTTTCTACTTTGATTTAACTTTTGAGGACGAAAGAGACGTCAGGATCGCCGAAGACGAAAGACGAAATGGCACATGTGAATTAATCATGCGAAGTATTCGACGAAATCTATTTAATGTTCATTTCTTTTATGTTAATGTAATTGTTCGTCCTAAATGTAATTAAATGTGCGTGATTCTAAATAGTAGTGATTCCTGAGTCCTACATTCATTTCTGCGCAACTATGCTTTCGTCATTCTTTCAGAACAAAATGCTGTATCTCATTTCTGAATTTCATGTCTCTCAGATGATTTCTCGTGAAGTTATGGCAAAAAACATACCTGTTGCTTAAGTTTTGCACACCAGTGTATATAGTGATAAATCAAAAAGTTGAATAGCTAAATTGACAATTTTAGTGTTTTATATCGGAATATTGTATTATATCCAAGAAAGAAAGAATGAACTTATAATTTGCCTAAAGTTACGGAAGAAGCCAACGCTTCCGAAAAACTTAATTATAAATGTAAATACCGAAAAAATATATAATAATTTAAATAAAATGCAATTGAATTTTCATTTTACTGCAGACATGATTTTGGAAATGCGTAATCGGGTTAAGATATCAAACAAAAAATCATAAAAACTGCTTATATCTACATAGCCTTTTCACTATGATAACCTAATATGCAGAAGTCAAAACATAACCTTTTATTAAATATTAGCATGATAATTGCTTGCAATAGCGCTAATTATATACAGTGGGTAAAAAAAGTTTCCGTACGGAAGACTAAAATAAAAATAAACTAGCATAATTTCTAATCTTTGCTTTTTATCTTTATAAACTACTTATATATTGTTAATATGAGTCTTTAAAAGGGAGTTACATAATAAATTTCTCTTTTTTTTACAAAACTTAGCAAATCTGTTTGCAATTTTTAAGATAAATGACGAAGTATCATGCAAAAAAAGTTTCCGTACGCAATATGCAAGTTCCTCCTGATGTGCTCTACAACTAATCCACAGTAAATATTCGAAGTTTGATGGTTTGTCAGAGTGAAGAATACGACATAACAGTTGTTTAATTCCAATGTTTCGCTGATCGTCTTAAAATGGAAATTCAGAAATCCATTCGAGTTAGTGATTCGATTGCGGAAAAATGGATTATTTATGAAAAAAAAATCAGTGAAATGACTTACAAACCAAAGTCTACAGTGCAGTATATTATTGAAAGTTACATGATGTGTAAACATTTGAGGATAGAGATTGTGGTGAATAGCATATAAGCCAGTTAACAACTCTTTTACCCGAATGATCGTTTTGGCTGAATTGATTAGTTACTGGACTGCTAACCGAAAGGTCCCAGGTTCTATCCTAGCGCATTCGCGCACCGCCTCAAGATCGATCCGGAAGAACTCCGAAGTTAAATCGCCTGCATAAAAGAAATATCATGTTTAAGGTCCAAGATAATCCCTCGGATTAGTGCACCTCAACTTTCAACTGATTTAATGGTTAATTACAATATTAAATACGCATCTTAAATTGTGAGAAATGTCATTAAAAAAAAGGTTAAAATGGATGTGGAAGAAGCCTATTATAAGTCTCTGCTACAGATAAAGCGTCTCGAGTTTACAAAGAAGCATATAAGCAAGCCTCTATCTTTTTGGGAATCGGTCCTTTTTAATAAAGAATCAAAATTTAATATCCGAGGGTCAGATGGTCGAGTTATGATCTGGAGGGAATCAAAACAGCATATGTTACTTAAGAATTTATGTGGAATTGTGAAGCACGGTGATGGTTGGAATATGGTATGGGGTGTATAAGTGCTGCTGGTATCGGATATTTATGTTTTATAAATGGAAATTGGACAGGTACATGCATCTTGACATTCTAAATTAATCAATGCAGATAAAACTGTAACTTGGAATGGACTTTACTTTCCAACAGGGCAATGATCCTAAGCACACCTCCAAAATTTGTCAAGAGTAATGTCTCTATAATGTTAAAAAACGGCATCATAGCCTTCCAAGTCTCCCGATTTAATCCTTATAGGACATTTACAGGAAGAAATCAATGGTGAACTAAAAAAATATGACACAAAGAACAACGTTGAACTCAAAAGGGTCATTCAAGACATTTGGAGTAGTATTTATTAAAAAACAACAAAAATACTTACGGGGGTTATGCCACAACATTTGAGAGAAGTGATAAAGGCCAAAGGAAGGCCTATCGATCGTTAAATGCAAGTTGGTCAGCATGAAAAAGGTTTTTCATGTATTATGTAAATACCGTACGGAAACTTTTTTGTTCCTTATTAGTGGCATTTTTTTTTTATTCTTTCAATTTAAGTATTTAATTTTCTTCAAAGTTTTTTCTTTATAATATTCATAAATAATAAATCAAATTGAGTTAAACCAATTTTAAAATTTTTATTTTCATAACAAAATATTTCCTGCCAAAAATTAAACTTTTATTCACAGTCATAGCTGCGTACGGGAACTTTTTTTACCCACTGTACATAGTAAAAATGCTTTCAAAAGAATTTGGAACTGAATTATTTCTAAATCTTTTTGATTAAAATATGAATGAACTCATGTTGAACTTTATTCAGTATTTGATTAAAGATACAAACAAAATAAGTTTGACTTTAGAATAAAACATAAATAATAACTAGATTATTTCATCTAATATATCAGGGCAAAATATCTTGAAAGATATTATAATGAGGATTCTTTTAATTAGGAAGAGAATAAGTCTGTTTAAGAATGTCAGTGCAATATAATAATACTAAATAAATAAAGAAAAAAAAATAAATCGTGCAAGAAAATTATATTTGAAAGTTACTTAGTTGATTCAAACGTTTTCTGGTTATTACTCAATTTATCATTCATTTTGGTTTATATTCAATTTTCTCTTAGTTTCATTCAGAAATATGTCAATCGCAAATCTTAAACATCTCTCTGAACATTCGATCTATACATTTTAAACTTTTTACCATTCATAATAAAAGAATGTACTTTTATATTCATTCTGAATAAAATATATCAGAATTAACAGAAAGGTTCATAATCTATTAAAATTAATGTTACCGTAAATTGAGTTTCATAATCTTTGGGGGAAAAAAAAGTCCCATCACAGTCCGAAATAGAAAAAATATATAATACCATAAAATTAAAAAAATAATAATAATAACGATTGACTGGTTTCATGCAAATAATGTTGTTCCCATAAAAAGGTTTATTTTATTTCACGGCGAAAAAAAATTATATTTCAGCTGTTAAATATAAAATATTCAGCCAAAAGTGGCACGGCCAGGATAAATTTTAACATTTTTACGTATTTCACTAAATATTTGCACTATCAGTTGAAATTTTCAGAGAACTGATATAAAATTCCTAAATAATATTCAGCTCACAACTGAAATATATCATTCATCTTTATTTAAAGACATCGGATCCCCTTAGAGGGTATTTCAAATCTTATGTACTTCGTAACATTTGAAGCCTGTATACAAATCATTTTATTCCAAATGTACGAATGTATTTGTATAAGCTTGTCAAAGAATTATTAGATTATATCCATTCTTGTAAGCCATTAAAAACATTAAATTTTTCCCCTCATTAAATAATGGACTATTTAACTTTCAGTTATTTATATGGAAAATTAAGCAATTTCTTACAAAATTTTTAACTTTCCATCCTTTTATTTCAACGCAAAAATTACCTTAAATTACCTAAATTTCCAAGGAAAAAATTGAGCAATTAAGACAAAAATATTATACTCAAATGAATTTTTTCAAATAAATATTAATTTCTAAATTTTGTAGGAAAGATATAAATTTATAACATCGTTCCAGTGCATTTATGTTTCAGAAAAATCACTTCAAATTATAATTATTATAAAATATTAATGAAAAGAAAATTTGTAATGCTGAGGTTTCTCGTAAAAAATATTGAAATAAAGATGTGTTATAATCATTTCAACTATAGGAAAACTTAAAAAAAATTGTTAACAGAATTAAAATCACATACGAAAAATATCTTTTAGTACATTTTTCTTTTCTCTGAGGGAGAAGTAATGAAATATAAAAATCCGAATTTGGGATGGATGGATGGATAGTGGAATTTAGTCGCGCAAGAACCATATTTGACTATACTGCGCCAGTCGTATGGTTAAAATATATAAGGCATTTATATGCAAGATTCTGTATAATTAAAAACTGATTAAAAAAATTACAAGGCCATATCGCCAAACATTGTAAAAATTGGCAACAAATTGAGATTTTAAATAAAATTATAAAAACCAATTGCTTTTAAAAATTTAAAAAGGTTTTTGTGAGGACGTTCCCCCACAAGCATTTGCATGTCCACTGTTGAAGCACAGAAAAAACGTAAACGATGATTATCCAAATTAGGACACTCAATTAAAAGATGAAGAACGGTTAAAATCACTTGGCATCTAGAGCAGAAAGGAGCTCGATCACCGAATAAAAGGTGTTTATGAGTATAACGAGTGTGACCAATGCGGAGTCGAGACAACTTGACATCGAGTTCTCGCACTGGTAAACAAGGCCAGGATGAAATGATGGGTTTTATGCCATAAAGTTTGTTATTAATATGATTATTCCATGATTCCTGCCAGAGGGAGTACAGACGGCGTTGAAAAATATTTTTGGCATCACAGAACGGGATGTCTCGCTGTGAAAGCAAAGATGCACTCTTTGCTGCATTATCCGCCAATTCATTACCAGCGATTCCGACATGACTCGGAATCCAGCAAAATAATATCTTAAACTCCCTGTTTTTTAAAGTCCTTAGAAGATCAAGGATTTCCACGGCAACCGGATGAATCTGATTATTCCAGTTGGAAAACATTGTCAATGAACTCATACTGTCAGTATAAATACAAAATTTACGATTAGAAGAGAGTGAAATCCTCTGAAGAGCATAAAAGATGGCTAGTAATTCAGCAGATAAAACAGATAGAGATGAATCTAGACGGTAACTAAATGTGTCGGTATCAAAAACAATACCGCAACCAACATGACCATCTGATTTCGAACCATCCGTAAATATTTTTAAATAATTTGAATACTGACAGCGATGAGAATTAAACAGATTCTGGTATACAATAGGGGCAGTACTCTGCTTCTCAAAACCAGACAAGGGATTCAAAAATGAAAACCGAGGAATATTCCAGGGAGGAAAGGAAAATGGATCTGTAGTCTGGATTACCTTATCATGAAGTCCATAATCCCGAAGGAGTAGTTTAACTCTCTCGCAAAATGGAAGTACGTGAGAGCGACGAGCATTATAAAGTCTCCGAAGACTAATCGGAAATATCAAAGAACACACAGGATGCTTTGGAACAGACAGTGCTCGAAGATAATATTGAGCAGAAAATTTTACACGTCGTAAACTTAGTGGTAGATGATGGTAGATTCACAGGCGAGGTGCGAAATGCTCCTAAGCTAATTCTCAAAGCAGAATGATGTATAGGTATCAAGTCTACGTAAAACTGTAGTACGAGCAGAGCCATACACCATACTTCCGTAGTCTATACGGGATAAAGACACTGATTGATAAATTCTGAGCAAGGAAGTTCGATCTGCTCCCCAAGTGGTTCTGGACAGTACCTTGAGAATATTTAATGACCTGTCACACTTCTTCCGCAAATGTAGGACATGCGGAAGGAAAGTGAGCTTACGGTCAAATATTATCCCCAAAAACTTTATTTCATTTACCACTGGGATGGTAGCATTACGAATCTGAACTTTGGGATCTAAATGAATACCCCTTTTCCTACAAAAATGGACACATTTACTTTTTTCTGGAGAAATCGTGTGTCCATTTTTATTGCACCAATTTACAAGTTTGTTTACTGCAACCTGCAGTTGTCGCTCTATCATTTGCATATTGCTCCCTTGGCAAGAGATCTGTAGATCATCCACGTATAACGTGCCTTGAATAGATGGACGTAAAACATTAATTATTTGGATAAAATGGACAATAAAAAGAGTAACACTGAGAATGCTACCCTGCGGAACACCTTCAGTTTGAATAAAATCATTTGAATAGACGTTACCCATGCGAACTTTAAACGTTCGACAAGATAAAAAGTTTTTTAAAAATATCGGTAAATTTCCTCTAAAACCATAATTATAAAGCGTTGAGAGTATGCCGTGACGCCACGTACGGTCGTACGCTTTCTCTATATCGTAAAAAATAGATACAAGGTGATCTCTCCTCACAAATGCATTGCGGATTTGCGTTTCCAGAAGGACGAGGTTGTCAACAGTAGACCGTCCTCTACGAAAACCACTCTGTAACGGGGTGATGCATCCTTGTTTCTCCAATTCAAAAATCAGACGAGAATTGACCATACGTTCCAAGGTTTTACAGAGACAGCTCGTCAAAGCTATTGGTCGGTAGTTCAGAGGATTGGATGGTTCTTTGCCAGGTTTTAGGATTGGGATAACAATAGCTTCGCGCCATTGTAAAGGGTACTTCTGCTCGGTCCAGATTCTGTTAAATAACAACAACAGGTTGGAAAGGGAAGTGGTACTCAAATGACGGAGCATATTGTATGTAATCCCATCTGACCCTGGACTGGTGTCATGAGATTTAGATAAGGCCTTTTTGAGTTCAAACATTTTGAATTTACAGTTATATGAAAACTTGCTACGGTCATTAAAATGCAGTGGCAACCGTTCCGCGGGATTCTTAATCGCCAAAAACTCAACACTATAAGAGTCTATTGCGGAAACCTGTGCGAATGTTTGGCCCAGAATATTGGCTACTTCTAATGGAGAAGAATGTATCCCACTTCCCGTATTTAAAACGGGAATGGAAGATTCACAATAAATACCATTAACAGCCTTTATTTTTTTCCACAACTGTTTGCTGGAGGTCGATGATGTAATAGACGATACAAATTTAATCCAGGAGTCCCTCTGACTCTGACGACGGACGCGACGAGCTAGAGCTTTGGCTCTTTTAAAAGCAACGAGATTTTCAGTTGTGGGGTACCTCCGAAAAATGTTCCATAATTTTTTCTGCTGCTTGTGGCTATCGCGACAAGCCTCATTCCACCACGGTCTGCGAAATTTTCTGAGACGTGGGGAGGTCTTTGGAATGGTGGCATTTGCGGCGCTAAATATGGCGTCAATAACAAGTTGCATTGCTTTAGTGATATCATAAGTACTAATCATGGTCTCAGTTATATCTGCCAATTGCGTGAAAGTATCCCAGTCTGCCCGCTGGAATAGAAAACGCGGTGGACAGAGAGTCGCACCGCCGCTATCAGCATGGGAGACAATAATAGGAAAATGGTCACTATTATGTAAATCTTTGCTAACTGCAAAGTTCAAGACCGGCAAGAGTTCAGGAGAACACATGGCTAGATCAAGGCTATGGAAGCTACGTGTGGGTTCATGGAAATACGTCTTCTCATCATTATTGAGCAAACAGAGACAATTATTAGAAATAAACTGTTCTATCTGTTGCCCACGAGAATTTGTACTATCCGAACCCCACAATGTACTATGGCCGTTAAAGTCGCCAAGTATAATAAATGGAGAAGGGAGTTGGTCCACAAGGTTATCAAGATCTTGTTGACGAATGACATCATGAGGCAGTAAGTACATGCAGCAGACTGTGACTAAAATTCTTGTGTGAACTTGAACAGCCACAGCCTTCAGAGAAGTGTGTAATAGGAGAGGTGTGCTCGGAAATAAATTCGACGTGAAAATACAAACTCCACCAGAAGGATGAGATGCTGTTTCTGCATCTTTACGAGCACAGTTATAACCACGAATTTTGATGGGGATATTAGGTGTCAAGAAAGTCTCCTGAACACCAAAACAGATAGGATGAAAGTTGTTAAGGATGGTCTTAATGTCATTCAATTTGGACCGAAGGCCACGACCATTCCATGAAACGAAGGTACCCATTATGAAACTTTTGCTTCAAGCGAAGGATTGGGAACAGTGTTGGGAAGTTGCGAAACATCGCAACTCATTTTAAGTTCTTCATCCTCTTCTTCAGATGGATGAAGTGCGATTAGGTCAACATTTTTGGATGTGCCACCAAAAATGAACGTTAAGTCTTTGTGGACTGCACTCTGATTTGCGAGTCCCAAAGCAACCGAATTGCGCAAAGTTGATTTTCTTAGTTTTGCTCTAATTTCCTGTGGAGAAAGGCCACGTTTTGAGAGTTGCAGTTTCAAATGCTTTCCAGATTTTGATTTGTTCATTTTAGGTTTTTCAGGTTTCAATAATTCAATTTCATTTTTTGTGGAATGCTCTGTTTCTGAATCACTTGACTTTTCAAGTGTTTTTGTGTGGGTGATAAATTTAACACAATTTGGACAAGAAAAATTTACACAAAACTGTTTCTGTACCACAGAAGCATAAGTTAAACCAGGCGTAGGTGTTTGAGCTAGAATTTTACGTCTAGCTTCAGGATAAGTTATGTTTTCTTTGAATTTGAGAGTGGTTATTTGTTTCTCGAATGTCCAATGGTTGCAAAGTCTTGAAAAGGAAGCATGATCTTCACCACAATTGACGCACTTTTCTGGCGCAGTGCACTCCTGGTTTTCATGACCTTTTTCAGCACATCGGGCACAAGTTACTGTCCCGCGGCAATTAGCTTTGGTATTGGTATTGGTATTTTGAGGATTTTTTGGCGCAAGAGCCATAATTGGCTAAACTGCGCCATGCATATGGTCAAAAATTTAAATCCAAGACATCAAATGCTAAAAGGTGAACAGTAGTTTCTAAAATGTGCGCTAAAAAAAACATGATAATATTGGCCGAATTGTTTAAAAATTTTCAATGCAAGCAAAAAAATAAAAAAGACAGAATTATCAAATATACTGAAAAAAACAAATGGCTTTCAAGAAATTAAAAAGATTTGGATGGTGTATTTCATCCATCAAGTCACGCAAGGTAACAGATGAGCAATTAAAAAAGTTCTGACGATGTTAATTAAAAGAAGGACATTCGATCAAAATATGTTTCACAGTAAAATTAGTATGACAAGTGGGACATACGGGCGCGCTATCTCCAAAAATGAGGTGCTTATGAGTGAAACGCGTGTGTCCTATACGGAGGCGAGTCAATTTGACGTCGATCTCTCGTATAGGAAGAGCAGACCACAATCCAATGGAAGGTTTGATAGAATACAATTTATTATGGATATGCAGATCCCAGTTCCTTTGCCAAGTAGAAAAAAGATGTCTAAGTAATGTTTTCTTCGCATCACCATATGGTAATTCTTGTGATAAAGGTGAAGAAGCAGTTTTTGCGGCATAATCAGCCGCTTCATTGCCATATATTCCCACATGACTTGGAACAAAGCTAAAAATTATATTAAATCCCTTACTCTTGAGAAACTGCAGAGTAGTCAGTATTTCCAAGGCAAATGAATGCAATCGATTGTCATAGTGCTTCCAAAGCACTCATGCTATTTGTGTATATAATAAAATTGCGTTCATTGGCAGATGAAATCTCCTGAAGTGCACAAAAAATTGCCAACAACTCAGCAGTAAATACAGAACAAAAATTATGTAAACGACAGCTCAGCGTCTTGGATGGAATAATAATGCCACAACCAACAAATCCATCCAACTTCGAGCCATCTGTAAAAATTGGTGTGAAATCTGAATATTTACAACGATGATAACGAAATAGCTGTTTGAAAACTACTGGCGCTGTTGTGGATTTATCAAATCCAACAAAGGGATTCATAAAGGAAATTTGTGGTATATCCCAAGGTGGAAAGGACCACAAATCGACCGACTTAATAAGAACATTATCAAGTTCCGACTCTTGCAGAAATTCTTTGACTCTCTCGACGAAAGGGAGAATGTGAGAGGCGCGAGCAGCATAGAGTCTGCGAAGACTAACTGGAAGTTTCATTTGACTTATGGGATGATTCGGGACAGATAACACTCTTAAAAGATACAAGGATGATACTTTTTTACGCCTTAGATGCAACGGAAGCTGGTGACATATATTATAAAGGCTTTCTGTGGGTGAAGTACGAAAAGCTCCTGAACATATTCGCAAGGCAGAATGGTGGATGGTATCCAATCGTCGTAAAACAGATAAGCGAGCGGAACCATATACCATGCATCCATAATCGAGACGGGAAAGTATGACTGCCTCGTAGATACGGAAAAGAGAGGTTCTATCTGCTCCCGAAGAGGTTCTGGAGAGCACTTTTAGGATATTCAATGATTTTTCACATTTTTTCCGTAAAAATAAAGTATGAGGGAGAAAGGTCAGTTTTCGATCGAAAATGACTCCTAGGAAACGTATTTCAGGTACTACTGGAATAGGGATATTGCGAACATGAACATTTGGATCTAAATGAATGCCCCGTTTTCTACAAAAGTGGACACACAGACTCTTTTCAGGAGAAATAGTGTATCCATTATTATCGCACCAAACTAGTAGCTTATTAATTGCATTCTGCAGCTGTCGTTCTATTAAAGGCATGTTGCTTCCTTCGCAGGAGATCTGTAAATCGTCAACATAGAGACTTCCATGAACAGAAGGGGACAAATGGTTAAGAACCTGACTAAAATGAATGATAAAAAGTGTAACACTGAGGACGCTGCCCTGTGGAACGCCCTCAGATTGATTAAAATAACTAGAATAAAAATTTCCCATGCGAACTCGAAAAATTCGGCGAGATAAAAAGTTCTTTAAATATATGGGCATGTTTCCTCTGAAACCAAGATTAAAAAGTGTAGAGAGAATGCCATAGCGCCATGCTCTATCGTATGCCTTTTCAACATCGAAGAAAACATACACAAAGTGATTCCTCCGAACAAAAGCATTACGAATATGGGTTTCCAGGAGAATCATATTATCAAATGTTGATCGTCCTCTACGGAAACCGCTCTGCAATGGAGGGATGAGGCCTTGTTTCTCCAATTCATATACGAGGCGGCCATTGACCATGCGCTCTAAGGTTTTGCACAAGCAGCTAGTCAAGGCTATTAGTTCAGAGGGTTTGATGAATCTTTATCTGGTTTTAGTATAGGAATCACAATCGCTTCATACCATTGAGAAGAATACTTCTGCTCAATCCAAATTCTGTTAAATAAATTCAACAGATTGGAAAGGGAAGTGGTATTCAAGTGACGAAGCATGTTGTATGCGATTCCATCTGTCCCAGGACTGGTGTCATGTGCTCGAGACAAAGCGGATTTTAACTCATGCATCTTAAACTCGCAATTATAAGGAAAACTTTTATGAGTATTAAATTGCAAATGCGTTTGTTCCATGCGACGCTTAGTCGGCATAAAATTAGAGCTATAAGAATTAGATGAGGAAATTTCTTCAAATGCTTGTCCAAGAATATTGGCTATGTCTAATGGAGCAGTATATTTAATATTTCCTATCTTTAAAATAGGAAAGCGAAATTCCTGATAAATTCCATTAGCAGCCTTGACTTCGTCCCACAATTGCTTAGTGGATGTAGAGGACGTAATAGAAGACACAAAATTAATCCAGGATTCTCTCTGGCTACGTCGACGAATACGACGAGCAATGGCCTTGGCACGTTTAAACGCGATAAGATTTTCAGTCGTTGGACATCTTCTAAAAATGTTCCACAATTTCTTTTCCTTCCTTCGACTGTCGCGACAAGCCTCATTCCACCACGGCCTGCGAAATTTTCGGAGGCGTGGAGAACTCTTTGGAATGGTATTATTAGCGGCATTTATAATTGTGTCAACGACATATTGTACTGCTTCCGTTATATCTGTAGTGTTGACCATGGTCTCAGTGATATCGGCAAGTTGTGCGAATAAATTCCAATCTGCCCGCTGGAACAGAAAACGCGGAGGACAAGGAGTCGCACCGCTATTGTCAGCATGGGAGATTATTAAGGGAAAGTGATCGCTATTGTGCAAATCCTCTCCAACTGTCAAATTCAACAAAGGTAGTATTTCAGGAGAACAAAGGGCCAGATCGACACTATGGAAGGTACGTGTGGGTTCATGAAAATGCGTTTTCTCATCGTTGTTGAGCAGACAGAGACAGTTATTATTAATAAACTGTTCGATCTGTCGCCCACGAGAATTTGTATTGTCCGAACCCACAAGCTACTATGTCCATTGAAATCGCCGAGTATAATGAAAGGTTTTGGAAGTTGGTCCAGTAAGTCGTCAAGATCTTGTTGACAAATGACATCATGAGACGGCAGATAGATACAGCAGACTGTGACTAACGTTCGTGTGTGAACTTGCACAGCCACAGCCTGCAAAGGCGTATGTAAAGTGAGTGGTGTGCTCGGATAAAGATTAGATGTGAGGATACAGACACCACCAGAACTGTGAGTGCCTGTGTCTGCATCTTTTCGAACACAGTTGTAGCCGCGTAATTTAATGGGAATGTTGGCAGTTAAGAATGTTTCTTGAACGCAGAAACAGACAGGATGAAATTTGTTGAGAATTGTCTTAATGTCAGAGAGTTTGGACCGAAGGCCGCGACAATTCCAAGAAAGGAAGGTACCCATTAAGAAAGATTTGTAATGGAAGAGAAACTAGAAGCTGTGTTAGAATATTGCGAAATATCGTAACTCATTTTCAAATCATCCTCTTCGTCTGATGGGTGAAGGGAAATAAGATCATGAGTTTTCGGCTTGCCGCCAAAAATGGAAGCTAAGTCCCTGTGTACTATGCCCTGGTTCGAAAGTCCCAGAGCAACCGCATTCTGTAAAATGGATTTTTTAAATTTTGATGATAAATCTTTTTGAGCAAGGCCACGTTTGGAAAGCTTTAGCTTTAAAGATTTGTTAGATGTTGCTTTCTGTTTTGGTGTTTTTTGTTTGACAGGTTCGGAGGGACAGGTTGAAGAATTCAGATGCCTTATCAGGAACTTTTGAATTAGGAGTGCGTTTTAAGCAATCTGAACATGAGCAATTTTTGCAAAAGGATTTTTGAGAAGCGGAAGCATAGCTGAGACCAAGTTTTGGTGTTTGGGCTAGAATTTTCTTTCTGGCTTCGGGGTAAGGAATGTTTTCTTTTATTTTAGTTGTGTTTATTTTTTTTCTCCAATTGCCAGCGTTCACATGATCGAGAGAATGATGTGTGGTTGCCATTGCAGTTGACACATTTTTCTGGTGCCGAACACTGCTGGCTATCATGGCCCTTTTCTGCACAGCGGGCGCAAGTAAGAGTCCCGCGGCAGTTGGCCTTCGAATGGCCAAAACGTTGGCATTGAAAACACCTTAAAGGATTAGGGATATACTGTCTAACCGGTAATTTAATGTATCCAGCGTATATATATTCGGGTAATTGAGGGTTATGGAATGTCAGGATGTAATGTTTTGTGGGGATGAGTTGCCCATCCCGCCTAATAGTTATTTGGCGTACGTTTGCAACTGCTTGGGATTTCAATTCTTTTGTTATTTCATCTAAAGGAACATTAAAGAGTTCCCCGCATGTTATTACCCCTTTAGAGTAATTTAAATAATTATGTGGACCGACTGTTATAGGTATGGTAGCTAAAGCTTTTAATTTGATGATTTGCTGTGCTTGCTTCTTAGAACAGACCTGAACCAGCAAATCACCAGAGCGTAGTTTTCGGTTGGTGAAACGTCACCAACTGTAGCTGCAATTGCTTTCTGAACTAGAAATGGCGAAACCGAATTGAAGGATTCTTTTTCATGTGATACACGTTTAATAATAAAAAATGAATCAAAATTATGATTGAAAGTTTTCATTTCAGGATGATGCCCACTGAAGGGAGATTTCCGGGAGGAGCCCATACGATATAGATAAAATTTCAGGTCCGACGGCACCGCCCACCACGGAGCCCAACAAGGGAAGGCAGCCACCGGCTCTGGCCATTCCCAGCCTCGGCACTTACCTTAGTGCTAGCCGGAACCTATACGCTCCGAGTTACCCCCGGGGACAGTGACCACCCTTAACGCCAAGCCCAAGGAGTGACCCCTGCGCTTGATCCCTAGCAGACTTACAACTTAAGTTGATAGCTACCGGCCGATTGATACACCGGGGACCACCCGTCTAATGGGTCGCCACGCACGGCAAACACGTGGGGGTATTTGCTGTCCATGAGAAGCACGAAGCAAACAGAGCGGCGACAGCTTCTCATGGAGAGCTCCCTCGCCTACCCTCGAGGGACAGAAAAAAAAGGAGACAGCAGACGCCGTAGTGGAGAGTAAGACCTAAAGGGAGTAAAGATTCCTGGGTACCTCGGGATTGGGACACCCGTACTCACCTATAGTAGGTGAGCCCCTGAGGGGCAATTAGCTTTGGAGTGGCCGAAACGTTGACATTGGAAACATCTCAAGGGATTAGGAATATATGCTCAAACAGGTAATTTCAGATAGCCGGCATATACAAATTCAGGCAGTTTAGGCGAATGGAATGTGAGGATGAGATGTTTCGTATTAATGAGTTGCCCATCCCGCCGAATGGTTATGCGGCGTACATCAGTTACTCCTTGCTGTTGAAATCCTTTAGATATTTCTTCAAGAGAAACATTGTACAGCTCTCCACAGGTTATGACGCCTTTCGAGTAATTTAAGGAAGAGTGAGGGGAAACAGTAACAGGTATTGTAGCTAAAGCTTTTAGTTTGGTTACTTGCTGGGCTTGCTTCTTAGAATTAACTTCTATAAGCAAGTCGCCAGAACGCAATTTACGTATACCTGCAACATCACCGACGGTTGCTACTATGGCTTTTTGCACAAGAAATGGCGATACAGAGTGAAAGGTATCTTTGGATTCAGAAACTCTTTTTATGATAAAAAATATGTCAAAATGTGATAATGTTGGATTTTGATTCGGTAACGTTTGACTCCCACTGAAGGGAGAACGGTTTTTTTTGCCCATACGATATTGATGGG
>JAPMOR010048372.1:79061-100566 GCA_026543865.1 Argiope aurantia | reverse complement strand
CACCTCGAAATATTGTTGTATTGCAACCAGAATTTTTTAAAATTCTTTTTGAATTCAAAAACTAATTTTTCAACACTATTGCCAAACTAAAATTTAAGAAAATTTTTTAAAGATTCTTTTTAAAAATTTCCATTTTTTAATTTTTTTACAAATTTCAAGTTTTTTGCGGAACCTCAAGATAATGTAATACTGCAACCGTAACCTTTTTAAACCTGAAAAGCAACTTTTCCGCGCTATTACCAAACTAAAATCTAAAATAAATAAATAAAATAAAATTTAAAAAAATTAAGGCCATTTTCGTTTTATTCTAATGCTCGTAGTGAAAGAAATGCATATTCACAAAGTATTGTCCACGAGCAACTGGTTACTAAGATTCAGCGTAGAGATGAAAATAAACTTTTAATTTTCTATACAAGATATCTGTTTTATTTGATTTTTCCTAAGTCGTAAGAGATTTGAGAAAGTCAACAAATTTCAATATGCGGATTTATTTTGGAGTATATTACAAAAAAAATATTTTTTTTTCATTAGCATATTTTTATTTGCCAGTAAAAGTAGATTTTTTTTCTTCCTTTCATTATTTAATTTTTCGTAGTTTTTAACTTATAATTCAATATTTTAAATATTATAGAATCTTAAAATTACGTTTTTATCAAATTAGATGCAACTTGAAGGAACCGAAACTGATTAACTGATGATTAAATTTCAAAAACATTAAAACTGTGTAATGATATCAATGATTTATTACACCAGTTAAATCTAGCAAACCCGGAAGTAAATGAAAAACTCCATTATGAAATTCCGTGTTTACAAGTATAAAATAAGCCAAATTGAGTAAAAATGCATTGTAAACAGAAATCTTTGTCAATGTTATTGAACGTTTCTATGTTTTAGCTTACAAGTAGTGAACAAATTTGTTATTTCAATTTTATTTTTCAACAAGTGTCTTTCTAATATTTACTCACATACTCTCTAACAAAGATATTATCCCCCCCCCTAGTGTGAATGAAATTATGAGCCTTTCTATAGATTGTGAATGCATACGGACTCAGAATTTGGTTTGCAGAGTCTCACACAAAAGAATTTGTTTTTCGTAGTGTAGCAAAGAAAACAGATATTTTTGTGTTTAATTACATGACATTGGCTAAAAATAGTTACGAAAAGTCGATTTTTGTGTCAATTTGGAGTACGATTTTGAGTAGTGTGTTTTGAAGATTTATCACTAACATTTAGTTAATTCACAAGTACCAGAACAATTCACAAGCACCAGCACACAACTGCAATGTTAATCATAAAATAACATACCAAATTTCATTAATTCATTGTATTTTTGAATTCACGTACTTATATGCAAGTAAAAGAACCTATAATCCTATAATAACCTATAATCTGTTAACACATTGTCGGATTTAGTCACAAATTTGACACGGATCTATATAGTAGATTCTTAAACAGTTTATTTAATTTAATATCTCTAGCGTTTTAGTTTTTATAATTATATAATCACTTATATTCGATCAGTTGATAAAAAAAATTACAAATAAATTGGGCTCAAATTTTGATAGAAATCTAACAATTGATATAAATTTCATACTCTAAATTACATTTTTCTAGCAAAAAGCATTCTTTAGCTACCATGTTCGTCTTCCAAAATACATGAGAGAGATGAAAAAGGTTAGGAATTGTATTGAAAAAAATAACACGATGTCCTTAAAAACTGTAGCGTAAACATATACATAAGCTCATCCATCTTACCTAAAATCGAGTACTGATGTCTAAAATTGCAAAACAATAATGGGAAATCGGAGATTCAGGAATTTGCTGTTACAAAGCCTTTTCTCAAATGAACCTTTACAAAGAATGTAAAATGTATGCCTTCTGATCTATTGTTGAGTTTAATTTCTTCATCTGCACAGGGAAACAAGGCAATAAATCATTTTCTGATCGACATTTCGTCTTCAAATCCACATAAAAATTGTGATGAATTGCAAAATAATAAGTGCATGAGACGCGAATTCAGCAGAAATGTTTTCAATGAATATCTAAACAGGGAAAGAGGATAACGTTTGCCCCGTCTTAAGTCCTGTGAGTTGCAAATACAAAGATGAAGTTAAAAAAAAGTGACACAAGTTATTTAAGAACACATAATTGAAGAATAAAAAAACATATTAGAATATAAATAACTAATAAAACTATGATTTAATAATTTAACTTTTTAATGATAAAGTGTGGGAATAGAAATTTATTTTACACAATAAAACACAAATAAAAAGTTTAAGAAGTATTTTTATTATTATATTTCATCGGATACTGTAAGGCATAAGAAAGCGTTAGAATAAAATAAAAGTTCTTTTTAAATTTGTTTTCTGAGAAAAAAGTTTTAATTTTGTTGTAGATATTTAAAAAAAAAATTATTTTTTAAATAGGTGGTAAATGAAGAAAATCAATTTTGTATTTTTAACTTCTTTTTGTAAGTCTTTATTTGTACCTTTAACCTTTTCATCAGACTTGAGGGAAATCAGAATTCATTTAATACTATTTCTTCTTGCATACCTCTTACTCAACATTAAAGTGTTTAAATTCAAATATTTATAATATATTGGTAGAACAAATACATAATAAAATATATTACTTTAAATATATTTTTTTTAGTAGTAGCATGCTGATAAGTATTAATAATTGAACATCTACCATTAATTTTATTAAAATTTTCAGATGAAATATTCGCATTATATTTTTAATTATATTAATTCCCGAATAAATATCATAAAAAATCAAAAGATGGTAAAGCTAGTATACACCTCTCTCAATCATGTTTAAATATCATTAATTAAATTATTAATAAGAAAAACAATATTATAGAAAATTTCTTAATAAACAAGGAACCTTTATAATGTAAAAACACTTAGATATTAAGTGAAGCTATTATCTTAAGTAACTTATTGACAGCTATAACCATGAATGGGCTTTCCATATTTTGATTCATCTGCAACTAAAAATATTAAATGGTATGCAACAAAATTTCTTTTCTAGATTATGGAAGGCACGGGAAGGTAAATTTAACCTCTGCTAAATCAAAAATAACCAAACACACCTTTAATGGAGATTGTGGCACTGTTAGAACTAAAATGGTTCAATAGTTTTATTGATCTTACGAAAAAGGAACAAAGCAAAATTTGGTCAACGTTGGAGCTTTAAAAAAATTAACTCATGAAATGAATAATATGTAAAGTAAAGAAAACAAGTTTTTATTAAGGAACTTCAAAAAAACATTTTCAATGAGCTGATCTCCACTGTTTTGAACATATATCTTCTACTACATTTGCATAATGTTTTCAAAATTTATATCTCTGAGGTTACCACATTCTGTATATGAAATGCGATTTAACTTCTTTTATTAGTTTCAATAGTAGACTTGACCAAACAATTACTTTATTATCAACTTAAATATTTCAGAAAATGTTTTCAAGTCATTTTATATATTTTTTCTTAAATTAAAGCAATAAAATAAAAGAAATAAATTTAACAAAGACATTTTTCATCGCAGTTAATTTAAAAGGCATTGTCTTTTCCAAAACAAATAAATCTATCTGGATTTGGACCTTTGCCGCTTGATCCTGAAATAGAATAAGCTGCACCGAAACTGTGATTAAAATTAATCCAGTAGGACATAAAACATAATCCAATGTTAGAAAATGAAAGCTAATATTCAATCAATTAAAATTTCAGGAGTTTGAGAATTTCTGAGTAGATAAATCTTTTACAATTTTTAAAGCATCTATACAAAAAGGGCAAATAGAGTTAATGCTTCTATTATTATAAACAATATTTCCATCAGGGGAGTTTAATTTAAAGTCAAAGAAAAAAAACCCCGCTACAAAGAAACATTAATATATGAAATAAATAAAAAAATAAAGTTTTAAGAGTCAAAAATGGAATTCGCACCGCATTAATCAGAAAATGATTAAAAATTCAATTTCAAACTTTTGAAACTAGTCATGAATTGTCTTTGCATAGATTCTTTGCAAAATACTGAAGTAGCAGCTTTCGGCAGCAATGTTATTAAAAAAAACGAAAACATTTTTTTTTCATGAAGAATTTCATTTATTACTTGAATCTCGAAAAATAAAACAGATGAAAAATTTCAATCTCAGCAGGGGAAATAATCTAGCAACAAAAGATTGGAAATTTCGGAAGTGTTTTGTAATTTTGGAAAAAGATGTTTTAGAATGGTTATAGTCGTTATGCTTGTATTTATGAAAAATATGAAAAAACTGCCTGCAAGCGTCATCTTTACAATTGTTAGAATTCTATACAGATTGCATTATATACGACGTTTTAGTGTAAAAAAATATAGCAACTGTATTAAATAAAATAAGCTGTAATATTTGGAAAATGCGATAAATATAAATGGGGTAAAATAGAGTACTTTTTTACTTTAATTTATTTTCTAATATTTCTTTTCAAATTTATAATGAGCAGATTAAATGTTATGAAGTTCTTGATCATTATTTCTTAAATTTACAAATAGTTGGCCTCAATTATATGAAGTCAAAATTTTGAAAAATGAAATAAATTTTTAAAATATTAAATATTTATAGAAAATACAAAATCATTGAAAAAAATGCTAAAACAATGAAGATAAGAAATTAGAAAATAACAACATTCCTTCTTTAAAAATAAGAAAGAAGTAGAGCTATACAAATATGTATGAAAAAATGCAAAACTGGAACATATTTAATAATGCAAAGGTAGTTTAACTACTATGTATTCTCTGTAAAAATAATATATAAAGAATATATTTATACATTTTTACAGCTATTTCGATAAAGAAGATAAAAAAAGCAAATGATTTGTAATAATCATTTATGGTAATAAATAAATATTTCAAATAAGAAATGTCGTCTGCAATCTTAAAATTTAGTTTTCTTTCAAAATGTCACGTACAAAAATGAGATGCAAATAGGAGGATATATTTTTGAGGTTCCGAAGTTTTTCATAGTTTAAAAATATTATTAAATACATAGCAGTAAAATTTTAAGTGTAGAATAAGCAACATTATGAAATAGAAAAAGAAATTCCGTACATCTGGAGTCTTCTTTCCATGTAAAGGAAGACCAGGAAAAGACACTTACATCATCTAATCTGAATCTATGGTAACTAAAGAAAATCCGTCGACTCAAAATTTCAATGTAGAGTCTTTAAATATATCTGTAACAATGATAAATTAAATAATATAAAAAGATTTACAATTTTTAACACCAACAGAAAAGTTATATTCTCCATCGTTTTTCGAGGTTCAATACATGAAAACTATTTAACAGGCGATAAAAGGAAGCACATTGTGCTGCATGGATTCATGGACTTCTATTACAAAATCTTTAAATATATATGTAGAAATAATAAAACAAATAATACACTAAAATATATAATTTAAGAAACACTCTATAGATGCCATGTTTGCCATCATTTTTCAAGGTTCAATACAGAGCATTTTGTGGTACCATGTTCGATAACTATTTAACAGATGATAAATGGAAATGCATTGTAGTTCTGAGTGAAACATGGTTTATGGAAATTCATCTCAAAATCTTTAAATACATCTATAAAATTAATAAATCATATACTATTACCAAGATTTACAGTTTTATAAAACCCTAGAAACGTTACGTTCGCCTTCCTTTTCCGAGGTTAATCACAAAACAGTTCTAAACTTTTCATACAGGATATAACTATTTACCATACAGAGAAAATTATTTAGCAGGTGATAAATTGAAACACACTGTAGAAAACTATTTAAATTGAACGTCTTTGCAAAATCTTCAAATACACCTGAAGATATAATAAGCCAAGTAATATACTAAGATTTACAATTTTAAAGAACCCCTAGAAGCGCCATGTTTACCTTTTTTTTTTTTTCTAAAATTCAACGAAGAATAATTTATGGAACCCTGAAAGAAAACTCTTTAACAGGTGATAAATGGTATTATATTGTAGCCCTTAAAAACGCATGGATTCATGGAAATCAATTCCACTCTTTAAATACATCTGTATAAATCTATACTTATAATAAAGCTCAATGTGTATGTGTGTGTGTGTGTGTGTGTGTGTGTGTGTGTGTGTGTGTGAGTGTGCGCGTGTGTGTGTATGTGTGTGTGTGTGTGTGTTGGCGCTCTACTGACCAGACCATTCAACCTACAGCTACCAAATTTGGCAAGTTTATATCTTGGAGGCCGGGAATGTGCACCTGGGGTTATTTTTTCGAATTTTTAACCAGAAGTTTATTTATTTAAAAATTAAGCGAAATTTTGACGTGTTTCTGCTATAACTGCCGAAAATATTACCGCACAAAAAAGATTTTTACATGAAGTTAAAGATAAAAAATTTATATTTTAAATGATACTACTGTTTTAATCTTAAAATTAAATTTCTATTTTTAATGAATTTTTAAATAAATATTTTAACTATGCTTTTCAATAATTTTTTTCGTCAAAAATAAAAATGAGGATTAAGCACGTTTCGCATTCATGAGAAAAAAATAGCTTTTTTCAAAGTGTTGCCATCACATTGATTAAAGCTCTAACTGAAAATAAATTAAACCTTTTTGGAAATGAAATATGCAAAAATATAATTTTCGGCAAGTGTCTGTAGGAAATGAAACAAATATGAAATATTATTTTTTCTAAAAAACAAATCCAAGAAAAATTATTTTATGATCTTTTACACTCTATACAGGGTGTTAATTCAATCCCGGATCCATTTTGATATTTAATGACTCATAAAATAATGAAGATGTAAACAAACTTATGGCATTTATTGATGGAATAACTCATATATTTTCCTTTTCAGGTTTGAATATTTTTACTTTTGTAAATATCGTCTGTGCGAGTTTTTAATTTCAGATAATTTCATTTTCCAGTCTAAATATCTGTACTTTTCTAAATATCGTCTTCTTATTAATTGCATTTTTCTCTCTTTTGTTTTTGGCAACTATTCAAATGTTATGTTTACTTTTGATGTGTTTGTTCTATGTAGTACTTTTGTATGGGATGTTTTATTCGAGCGGATATTAAGGAGAATGCATACACCACAAGAGAAAGCACAGATTTTATGGTGGTCATAGAGTTAATTTCCAATCAACTAAATCACTGACTTTTAAGAGTTAATTTCAAATCACTTAAACTGACTGATTTATGAAGATTTGAATATCACTATTCAATAAAAAAAGGATAATTTTAGATTTTTCATCGATCGTTTCAAAAAAAATACGCCAATAAGCGCGCAGGTTTCTCAAGATTATTTGGCCAAAGATTATGAAAATGGTGAGTTTTTCTAAATTTTTAACATTTAAAGCTTCATAAACAAGTCTTAGTTGATCGTGGAAAATAGAAACCTTCGTTTATTTATTTAAAATTTGGTGTGTCCAGAATATTTATCAGAATATGATACCTTACTGCATTAAATTTAGACTTCATAATTTTTGAAATATATTTATAAGCAGGAACAAAATATTATTATTGATTTCGTTTCAATCCTTTTGAAAGCAAAACTGAAAACTGAATTTTACACTGAATCTCAGAAATTTTTGTTGAATTATTGTTTGAGATATTACATAAACTATGAAAAATATTTTATAGTTAACATAAGACTTAAATACTGAGCGATTCTGTTTGCAATACTCATATTCAATAATAATAATAATTAATAAATAAGAATAAAGATGATAAATAAAATAAAACGCTTGGTTTTATTAAAAAAATCTTAATATTAATTGCAATTTCGTCATTTACATTTTTAATTAAAGTTGAAGTTTTACCGGAAATGGCAACAAATTAGCAAAATATATATAGTAAATTGAACGAAACAATCTAAACAATATAAGTTTGGTATGACTATCAAAATTTAAAGATTAAAAATGTTTTGTTTGAGAATCCTTTAAGAGACCAGTTACTTAAAATGTTTAATTGAAAATTGTAGCGAGTGGTAATACTGGCGAACAGGCTGGTCGCCAAAGGCGGCTAGTAGTAAATCAAACAATATATCAAGATTTACAGTTTTACAAAACCTCTAGAAAGGTTTTACAAGAGCCAATAAAGAACAGTTTATGGAGCACTTTACTGAAAACTATTTAACGTGTGATAAATGGAAGCACATTGCAGTCCTTTGTATAACGTGTGTTTCTCCAAATGACTGCAACAAAAACAGATCTATCTATGATTTAAAAAAAATGACGAGAAAGAATGCACAAACTGGTTTTGAAAGTTGAAATGAAATGTTTCAATGATTTCTTTTCTGGCAATGAAAGTTTGTGTTTGTAATTGCCGCAAGGCTCCCTAACAATAAAATATTAAAAATAACAGATAAATGAGAAAAATTTGCATCCCAAATTTACACAGAAGATATCTTGTTTCTTCATCCCAAGAAAGCGTATATGCAAACATTTATCCACACTGCTATTCATTTATGTCTTTTAGGATTTATGATAGTTTATATTAAAAAGAATAATACAGGAAAGTATAAGAAATGTTTCCCATTAAAGCCATTTGTATTTATCTTTTTTTATCGATGTCTGTCTTCAAAGACTTCGGATAATCCTCACGAACTAAGGATAATAGCAAGAATTTCATTTATTCTCTTAAAATCAGATGCTCATTTATTTATATGAAACGCCAGTTTTATAAAACTGTACTTTACTGATTTTGGAAACTTCAAAAATATTTTTAAAAATATTAAAACCCCTAAATTGAAATACTACTGTGATAAACTATCAGTGATAAGAAAAATTTCGATTCTTATTAAAATATTATTATCAGTGTATCCGAAATCGAGATTGTTTTTTTGAGAAGAAGTAAAGAAACATCTTTTTCAACACGATATAAATTATAATCATATTAAAAAGTACATTAAAATTCATGATAAGAATTCATGAGATTTTTTTTTTACTTAAAACCAATGTTTCTGAAACAGTAATATTTTTTTTACATCCTGTGAACATGTGGATAAAGGCCGTAATCATTCTATGGATATACCGTCATATCCTGTGAATATGTAGGAATATAATGGAATTTCGCTTGCCAGCTTGCACAAACTATTGGCACGAATTATATCTATTTCTACTGGAAATGAACATGAATGAAAAAATAAGAACAAATGCCATAATAAAAAACAACTTGTAAATTTGGGAACTCAAAAAATTGTTAGATATGAAATTTCTAACATTTAATAATTTTCAGTAGCATTATTTAAAAATGAAAAACGCTATTTATCAGAGATTTAAGGAATTTGAGAACAATTAAATTGACATTCTGATTATTTTTAAACAAAATTTCGTTATTCGATGACTTAATATCCGATAAATAGTATCTGAAGCATTTAAATGTTACTGCATATATTACCGACATTTAGTGACATTTCTTTGCAATAAGGATAGAAAATGGTAGACTTCTATATCATTATTGAATACACATTTATTTAGTTTTTGATAATAAAGCAACAATCTAAAATATTTCAATCGACCTTGACTTGGCTGTTGGTCAAATGCGCAGATGTATACTTCCAAATTTTTTGTACATACCAAATTTCTTGTAAGATTCAAATTTAAAATTCTCATTTGACTGCCTGAATAAAAAAATAAATGAACTGGCTGAAAAGTGTGGAAAAAAAGGAAGAAATTAGTAATTCATTCGCGTTAGTAGAAGCGAGACTTGATTTATGCGTTTCTAAGAACATATAGTTCCTAGAAAATGTGCAAAAGTGAATACTTTTAGGAGAATCTGCAAAGAAAGAAGTACGCATACATTTCTGCTTTCATTTCTTTCAATTGAATGTCCAAAGATATTTTTCTTGTGAATCGAAGTAAAGGTAGGAATACGAGAACTGAATATTTATTCTCTTTCTTTGTTTGGAAAAGATTATATCTTTTTTTCTTCTTCTTCTGTTCTTTCTTTCCTTGTCTTGTAGTACACTTGAAAAGAAGTGAATTGAAATGGAAGGTGTAATACAGATGTGATTGTTTCTTGTCGATCGAGAAAAGAATAGTTCGAAAATCGTTTCAACTGATGAAATTTGCTGTGGCGTGTTTAATACCTTTTCTCATTCCTACTCAAGCCATTTATTTTAAAAGAAAATTCTATAAAAAAAATGGAAAACTTTAAAGAATATTGATTATAAATTATTTTATTGTAATTGATAATAGTTTAATGATAAATATATAAAGCAATTATAAAACTGTCCATGACTTCAGATAAAAGCATAAAAGATTTCTCTAATATTTATTATTATTATAGTCAATTAAACAGCTCAAGTTGAATGCAGAATACAGAGCAAAAGTTTCCATTTTAAAACCGGTACAAGAAAGGATAAGTTGTAAATAATCATCAATTAAAATGAATCATTATAAAGTTATAGATAATTATCAATTAATATGAATCATTATAAAATTACAGGTAATCATTAATTAATATGAATCATTATGAAGTTAAAAATAATCATCCATCAGTATGAATCTTTATGGAGTTATAGATAAATAACAATTAATGCGAATCATTATGAAGTTATAGATAATCAATTTAATATGAAAAACGACATTTCTTTAGAGAGCCTACCAGTTTGTAGGTTACAGATTTTAAAGCAATTACGTCACGGAACGTAAAAGAAAGAAGCATGTACTTGTTGTTAATCTCAAATATCTTTTACGCTAAAAGTACTATCCATCACCAATAACACACACCCCTGGGAAAGATCTTTGTAAATTGGGATAGTACATTCTCCAAATCGTCAAACAATGTACACCCATTTGTTGATCTAATCTATCAATAATTTATAGCATATTATTGATAATTTCGTTATTAATATTCATTGTGATTTCTACAGTTTATTTTCATAATCTTTATTTTTTTCTAAGAAATTTCCATTCGCGTTTAAATATTCAATCCATGCGCAGTTTAACTAAATGATTGGCTGATATATTCCAATATTTAATATATTAAAGGGAAATAACAAATAGTTGGACATCTATAATCAACGTAAGCTAGTTGAAGGTTTATTTGAAAAGCTACACAACATATATTCAAATTAAACAATGGAAGCAACCGTTGCTCGGATTGTTCTAATACTGTGACTAAATATGATGTGTATTCATGAAACCGAATAACTACTGGACAATAATTTCATCAGCTGGGAGTGAACGCTCATATTTCATGACAGATACTAAACAGTTCCATTAGTAGGAATCAGTATATATTATCGCTTGCAGAAACAGACAAGGTTCTTGCTATTTGTAAAAAAAGGTAAAAATAGTTTCATCAAAGTTCCGTATCGGTTCCTAAAAATAAAATAAACAGAATATAAGAAATGTTTAATATCTTTGTGACATAATTAATTCATAAATGAATCATTCTGTGGTTACTTAAAAAATGTTTATTATAAAAAACTAAGTTCTTAAAATGTTTTGATTATTTTTTATCATCATTATTTCTAGACAAATAAAAATGTTCATTTTAAATGCATTTATAGCTGATTGTGATATGCAGTAACATATTGAATAATATGCTACAAGTTTTAAAAAAATAATGTAATTTGATGTTTTGAGATTTCTTATATAAACATTGACAAGATAATTTCTTTTTTTCATTCCTAAAGTTTTTGAAGTTTATTAGTTAGTATGAAAAATAGGACTATGACTTTAAAAAAAAAGGTCATTCTGGGTTGGAAAGAGTACAAAAAATTTCTTGATACTTATTTTCTTGATAAATAATTTTAGTAAATATATTTTTTTAAATATACAATTCCGATAAATTTATAATGGTTTTAACTACTTTTTATTGTTAAATCAAAAATATTAATCTTCAGCTATAAAAATAACTTTACTAAAATTATTAATCAAGAAAATGTTTGACAGGACCATTACATAATTATTATTGTTGAAGAAATGGAACATTTTAATTCTGTCCTGAAAGACACTTATATCTGAATGCATTTATTTAACTTCATCTATATCGTTTACTTATATGTAATTAATTGAAAAAAACGAAGACGTTTTTTTTAACCTAATCCAAAAATTAAAAAAAAATTGTTATTTTATAATATATCCTCAAAGACAAATCATATTTATCTCTATGAAATTTGAAAAAAAAATAATCGAATACTACGAAGAATTTAATATAAATACTGGCTAGTTACAATCTGATATCTGGTATTTGACAGCTGCTCATGTATTTGAGAGATTTTCTATATAGAATGACTTATTTTAGCTTCAGTATTTTTCCTGTGGCATCAATACAATTTACTTTAATTGCCATCTCGGAATAAAATATATTAAGAAAATTACAATAAGTTTTCACTATAATGTAAGAATGCCTCCTTTTGCAGAAAATGATTATATTAAAAGGTTCCATTTTACATTCGAGCATGAGATTATTTGTTTGAGAATGAATAGAATATTTCCACGAAAGGTGGTTGTGAAAGAGATTTTATTTATGTTTGCTATTTTTATTTAGCTTGAAAAATATAAGGACTGACGCAATAAAGATATTGTTGGCTTTTTTCTTTATCTGTAAAAAATGTTACTGATTATTTCATAGTGAAAAGTAGAAAAGAGTTTTATCCATGGGAGATAATGAAAATAACTTAGAGGAATCATTAATTATACTGATAGTTTTCTGTTAACACAATAAATTTAATTTATTTTTCGTATAGAAAATATAGGAGTATAGTCTTCATAATATTGAAGTTTTTATTCTGATTTTAAAAATTCTTAAACATTGTTTGCTTTGAGGTTCGAAAAAAAACCCCACTGAATATCAGAAATATTGAACAAATAAGCATCAAATAGGTGTTTTGTATTTTACTTTATATTTGTTTATTACTATTACAGTTTGTTTATTATTTATGATTTATTTTTGAATTTTTTCATGATAATGCAATTTTAATTATTCTGTTATTTAATGTCATTGTTTTCAAATTCTGTTATTTATTTTTCTATTACCAAAGATTATTTATTATTATATTTTATATATTGTTGATGACATTGTCCCACAGTTTATTTTCTTTTATAAACAATATGCAGAAGGAAATTGTAAATGGCAAAATAATTCAATTTCTTGATCCGGTATTCTATCCCTAGAATAGAGATATCTAAGACTCATCTTCATCAATAATCTGGGGTTAACACAACAGAACAATTTATATGTTTGATGTGTTCGTATATGATTCTGCTAACTGAAAAATACTGCGAACTATTTGTAAAAGCAATCTGGCATGTGGCTGTTATACATTAAATGCCGACTTCTAATTTTGGAATAAATCATTACACGAGCATGCACTATAAAGTACATGATTTTCTTCAGAATACTACAAAATTAAACACTTAGTAAGTCATAGTATGATATGCTCATGTTTCCATTCACAAAAAGGAAATTAAAATAGTAGTCTATAATTATTTATTTATTTATTCATACATTTACTATCTTTGTTATTCTGAGTTTACATTAATTTAAGACTGCGTTTTGAATTCTTCATGTGGTAATAACTTCGATAAAAAATATATTTTAGTATTTAATGCTTTGGGATCTACTACTGACTCATATGAAAAGTTCTTTAGCGAAAATGCGGACATCCTCGAATATGTCTTTCAATTAATTTCAAGAAGGAATTAACTGATATAGATATGTATTTACCAAGGATATTTTATATTGGAAAATCTCGTATTACCAGGGGGAATTTCAAATTCAGGAATAAGAAGGTTCATGGTGTAGTAGTTGGTCATCGCCACACTGGTGGATTAAGAGCGATTTGATATTCATAGTCCTACCTATGACTGGACGTATCCCTACTGGAAGGATTGTGCCATTTCTTGTAATAGTCCTTAAAATTCAGCCATCGTTCCCGCCACTATATTTCCGACATTCCGATCATTCTATTTTTTCCGAATGGATTAATAGGGCGGAATAGCCACTTTTATGATATAACTTATATTAAGATGTTTGGATACTTAATTTCCAAGTATCTTAGGTTTTAAAACGCGTTTTACATTGGAAATTTATTGTTTCTTTAACTCCATGCTTAACATGAGGATGAGACTAGACTTTTCGTTACCCGAATAAATTTAGAAATAAATTTTTTATGGTATGAATAATACCTCATTTCTTGAGAATTTCAGTTTGCTTCGATTTAAATTATTAAAAAAACACCCTTGACGACTGCTCAGGCTCTTATCTATGCGATAAACGATTGCTGAAACAGCTTAAGTCTCTTATATTCTCATACATTTGTGTTCACATTCATGAAAAAACAACTCAATATTATCCACCAAATTGTTAATTTGTTTATCAAGAGGAAATTTTATAGAAATTATGATTTCTACGGATGATATTTTGTATTATAGAACATTAATGGATTTTATGTTCCACTTTTAATAGTATTTTTTACATGTCTACCAAATTTACATGTCTATCAATAACTCATTGAAGAAAAACTCAGAATAAGATTAAAATAAGCACATAAAATAAAAATTTAAATTTAAAAAAACATATATTAAGGGATTTAATATTTAACAGTCAGATTTTTAAGAGATATATTATTTTTATTAATAACTAATTATTAACTATTATATTTATCAATAACGTGTTGCTATTAAATATCATATAATAATCATTAAAAATTTGTATGACAATTCAAACCCATTGTTTCACCCATACGCACACTCAAATGTTTCATAATGAATAAAAATAACGAATTTTTAAATTATGATACAAAAAACTAATTATTTTATTGATTGTTAACCTAATTTCTTGCTTTTTTTCCATAATAAATGAGGTTGCATATAGATGAAACAAAAGATGACACACAAATTGACTTAGATTACTTTTGCATATCCTTTTTTGATACAGGTGCGGTCTACGAGACCGCATTTCATTTATACTCAAATTAAATTTTCTAATAAATGTATTTTCATGAAAAACTGCCTATATATTTTGCAGACATTTTTCTTTATATATAAATATGCTTTAGAAATTTTTCAAAATATATTATCATTGAAAAAATTAAATGCGTCGGAATATACATTTTCTTCACAAATTACATGTTACAGTAAATAATATTCATGAAAAAACATTACTTTTTACTTTTTAAATCATATTTATTTTTACAGTATATGAAGGTATATGGAAGAAGATATAATTTAAAATTCAACAATTTTATGAAAAAAATGACAATGGGTAAAATTGGCCCTTTTTTTTATAGGCTTGTGTGACTTTCATAGCACGATTTTAAAGGACATTTTAAACATACAGGTTAAGAACTAGTATGAAAATCAACCTATAAATTCTATATATATCTCTTGGTATATTAATATATTTTATACATACAATTATCCTTATCACTAAAATCACTTTCTGCTTCATTTAAAAGTGTTTGGAGAACTGCTTCATAATAGGATCAGTAAATTGGATGATATTTCCGGGCCCAAGTTTTAGCGCCATCTGCTAAGCCATATTTATCACTGGGACACTACCAGGAAGATGCATCCACTGAAATCGGTTGAAAAAGTGCACATGCATTGGTCACAAAACAGGAAACTACAGGGTCAATCCATTCAATTGAGCTAAAAATAGAATAAGGGTGACCAAAAATTCATCGACAGTGGTCTGACAGACCGCACGTCCCCAGTTAAGTGTTAAGATAAAAACAAATTTAAGAAAATACTTAAATAAAGCACCCCCTTTCCTACTTCAAAAAACACGTATTTCCTATTACATTCCTTTTGTATTTTTTACATATAATACGTGGTAGTGAGTAACTTGAAACAGTGAAGGGTTCGAGGTAGGCTGAGTTTTCACCGCCTATTGGGAAAAGAGCAAAGAATTGTATAAGAGGCGTTTCAACAAAGGAAGGCAAGAGATGTTTATAAAATACTTATTTGTCCCTTTAAGGAGAAAGTGCAATATCAATAAGACAAAAAAACTTAGGAAAGAGTAACCGTCTTTTAATTTGCAACTTATTAGATAAGAACGGGATTTCTCTAAAATCTCATCTTTATAAATAAATGAATAATTTGTTTGATAATGTTGAGTTTTTTTAAATGCATCTGAAGATACTTATATGAGAATATAATGGGCGTAAGCTGATTGAGCAATCTTTGAAGGCATAGACCGACCATAGCCATAGACAAAGCTTAGACAAAGGCCTTTTCTAAAACTTATATATAAATAAATTGGAATGCTGAAGTAATGAGACAGTATGCATGCAATTAAAGTTTTTATTTCTAAATTTATTCGGAAAATAAAGAGTGCAGTTTTATCTTCATGTTTAATAAAATGGAATATAGAGTTTCATTTCTGTAAATGAGTTGTTGTACATTTAATTCCCGAATGTTTCTGAATTAATCATGCATTGTTTCATCTCTATAGTTACACTTCATTACATTCTATTAGAAAAAAAGTATAAACGCTGTATCTAAACATCAAGTTTTGCTTTTGTACCAGTTTAAGGTTTTACTTTTCTTCTTATTTCTTTGAGAGTCTGAATCGGAAAATAATAATCTATTTTATTACAACGCTATGTGAGTTCTGCTCACTTCGATGATTATAAGAAGTTTGCCTAATTTTAAGAATGCAAATACTCTTCTTTTTGATAATGAATAGCGACATTTAATTTGGCTTTGACACCAATTTCATTTTTTAGATATAATTTTCCCCTGAAGACTTAAAAATGTTTGGAGACGAAATTAGTATTTGAAAGCAACTGCCTCCTGTCATTAGTATGCCAATAATGTTATCTGAAATTTAGTATAAATACTATTATGCATTTAAAGAAACATAAAATTCCTGACGTAGGGTATTCTGATGTATTCTGAAAATGATTAGGTGTGCGCCAAAAATCGCGTTATATCCGTAAAGAACTCAAAATTAAAATAAAAAATAGCTATAATAGCTATCAAAATCTTTAATATGCATACGCACTAGATGCAAAAAAAGGCAGCCAAGGAAAACAAAAAGTAATGGAGCAGTCATAAAAAGAAAACATGGACAAGGTCTGAATGATTCAAGTGATAGAGTCTTTCATTTAGATAAGTTTAACGTCATAGATGTGGTATTCAGTTTTAGAAATTTTCCCCATTGTCCGTACTCATGCTCATAATGAATCAATTGTTTGAACGCTAATAATATTATAGATAAATAAGATGCAGTGTTCGCTAGTGCAGCAACAAAAAAAAGCAGTCATTTTTCTTGCAACACTTTTTTCTTTTAATATTTATTTTTTAATTAAATCTTTCTAATATCTAAAAGGTTTCATGTCATTCTGTTATATCATACATAATTGATTATGACTTACAAAATATGAATTAAAATTCTTTTTGTAAATTTACAGAGAATTTAATGAACAATCCTATTACTATCTCTACCAAACTGCTTTTAAAGAAGTTTTCAACGATGTTTTTTTACTAGATTTCTTACATTATTGCAATGAATCGAAATGGGAATTGAAAACATCAAAGAGATGCAGCAAAAGATATCTGCAGGCCTAGAACAAGCACTTAAAATTTTACAGTTAAATATTTTAAAATTATTTTTGGCACTGAAAAACTGATGTTTTAAATATTTCTTTTCTACAACAACATTACCATTTATTAATGCTTTAGATTTTTTTTTATTTCGAAACAGTATCAATGGCGGAAAATTTCGTTCGAAGTATCAAGACAACAATAGATGTAATAAGCATCTTTCGACGTGAGTACATTTTGACCTTGGATAATTTAGTTGTTCAAACTAATCAAGTTACCTATGAAAAAAATTACGAAATCTAATGTGGCTGCAGAAAAGCATACTTCCATAAAGAGGCAAATCTACTCATAATTAAATTCAGCTATAAAAGAAAGGTGTATCGACTCCAAAGTTAAAGGCCCTAAATAACCCCGATGAAAGGATCAGTAATTAACACGAAGTTGTAAAGTTTCCACAAGAATAAGACGGATTATCGAAGTCGACTAAAAAATTGCCTAAGGGGCCCCAAGAAAAAAATTTGTAGAACATGCAATTTTTTATTTATTTATTTTGACTTTAATCATTTCAATTTCGGAATATTTTTCTTCAGATTAATTTCCTATATTTAAATATGTTTGATTGAGGTCTTGTTTTGTGTTTAACAGGCTGACTTACTCAATCAGAAAACTAAAATATTTTGTAAATGCTTTTATATATTTTCTTTTCTTGTCTGTTAACATTTATCAAACCACTAGCTTATTTATCTGGTGTTGTACGAATTTAAAATACTTACCTCTAACAATTTTAATATAAGAATTACTTCTTTATAAAAAATTATGACGTACCTTTTATCGTCTAAAATGTTTTTAATTCAAATGATAATATCAACTGAACCAAATGATTTCTGACACACTAAATGATTTTTTTTTCTCATTTGTAAAATATACATTTTCGTCAGCATGTGATATATATTTTTTAAAAAATATATAGCATAGTTTATGAAAAATTCATCTTTTATAAAAGTAGGTTAATTGTTTGATAACAACTTATAATTTTGTAATCAATCTGCAACAAAATCTGATGTATTTTTGGTATGTTTAACGCTTGTAAAAATATTAAAATTCTATTTTTCGAATTGCTTCTCCTCCTAAGTAAATACTGTGTAATTTCCTCGAATAAAATCTTATAAACTATATTCAGAAGCATTGGTAGTAAACTATTATAAGACAACAAGAAATATTTTTCTTACTTCACTGGAAACAACAAATAGCTTGATAACATAAGGTTAGTAATTTAGTGATGTTAACAAATCTGTTGTGAAAAGGGAGTGGTAAAGGGATTAAATACTCTGACTTCATAAATTTATGTTCAAGAGAAATACAATTGGATAAATCTCTCATGCCTGATTGGGCAAATATGTTATACTGTTGCCAATGCTACAAGCCAACATTGCTTGAGATAAGGATCAGAGTAAAAGCAATTCTCTCAATGAAAGCAGTTTTGAGACATTGAGATAAATACTGCGACTTACACAAATAAATAAAAATTGATTTGAATTGGGGAATCAACAAAATCCTTTGAAGCGCTTTAAATTCAAATCGGTGTTTTGTAGAGTCAGGGAAGCAAAATTCAACTTAGTGAAGTGATTGAGTTTATTGAGACAGGTTGCAGTATCCCTAGCGCCAAAATAGTTAAGTTACAAAGGTAACTGAAAAAAATGAAGGATATAAGCCAAAAAATCCAATTAGAAAAATGTACCTTATATATCTATCTATGTACTCATAATAAAGCTCAATGTGTGGTGAGTGTTGGCGCTCTACAGGCCAGAACATTCAACCTACAGCTACCAAATTTGGCACGTGTATACCTTGGAGGCCGGAAATGTGCACCTGGGGGTTATTTTCTCAAATTTTTAATTAGAATTTTATTTATTTAAAAATTAAGTGAAATTTTGGCGTGTTTCTGCTATAACTTCAGAGAATATTACCGCACGAAAAAGATTTTTACATGAAGTTAAAGATCAACAATTTATCTTTTAAATGACGTCAATATTTTAACCTTAAAACTAAATTTCTATTTTTAATGAATTTTTAAATAAATATTTTAACTATATTTTTCAACATTTTTTTTGTATAAAATAAAAATAAAATTTAAGCTGCAGAGCACGTTTCGCATTCATGTGAAGAAATTAGCCTTTTTCAAAGTGTTGACATCACATTGATTAAAGCTCCAATTAAAAATAAATTAAATCACTTGTCTGTAGGAAATGAAAGAAATAAGAAATATTATTTTTTCTAAAAAATAAATTCAAGAAAAATTATTTTATGATCTTTTACACTTTCTATATTATTAATCCAATAAATCATTTTTATTTTAAGGCAAGTTTTGTTTAATATGAACAGGATATCCTTTCAAATCAGGGCCACACAGCTAATGTGTAAACCTTTAGTTAGATACAGATCTGCTAAAATGGTTTAAATGGAAAATGATTATGTTTTATGTAACTTGATTCAATAAATGCTCTAATAAATAACGGAATTTTGATTTTACATAAAGCTTCTGCTGTGGAAATAGCGATTAACAAAATGTTCTTGAAACGCTAATATTTTAAATAAAATAAGTTAATTTCCAATCAAATAAATCAGGCAGTTAAACTGACCGTTTTATGAAAATTTTAATATCACTATTCAATAAAAAAAAGGATAATTTTAGATTTTCCATCGATTGTTTCAAAGAAAATACGCCAATAGGCGCGCAGGTTTCTCAAGATTAATTGGCCTAAGATTTTGAAAATGTGGAGTTTTTCTAAAGTTATAACATTCAAAACTTCATAAATAAGTCTTAGTTGATCGTGGAAAATAGAAACATTCATTCATTTATTTAAAATTTGGTGTGTCCAGAATATTTCTCAGAATATGATACCTTACTGCATTAAATTTAGACTTCATAATTTTTGAAGTATATTTATAGGCCGGAACAAAATATTATTATTGATTTCATTTCAATCCTGTTGAAAGCAAAACTAAAAACTGAATTTTAAGCTGAATCTGAGAAATTTTTGTTGAATTATTCTTTGAGATATTACATAAATTATGAAAAATATTTTGTAGTTCACATCAGACTTATATACCGAGTGATTCTGTTTTCAAAACCAATATTCAATAAAAATAATAATAAATAAATAACAATAAAGATGATGAATAAAATAAAACGCTTGGTTTTGTTAAAAATATCTTTATATTAATTGCAATTTCATCATTTCCACTTTAAATTAAAGTTGAAGTTTTCCGGAAATGACAAATTAGCAAAATATATATAGTCAATTGAACGAAATGATTTAAACAACAGTAATTTTGGTACGACTATCTAAATTCGAAGATTAAAAATTTTTTGTTTGAGAATCTATTAAGAGACCAGTTACTTAAAATATTTAATTGAAAATTGTAGCGAGCGGTAATACTGGCGAACCGGCTGGTCGCCAAAGGCGGCTAGTACTTATATAAAGCTCAAATGTGTGTGTGTGTGTGTGTTGGCGCTCTACTGAAAAAAACCATTTGATCTACAGCTACCAAATTTGGCATGTGCATACCTTGGAGGTCAGGATTGTGCACCTGGGGTCCCTTTTTTGAAATTTTAATTATTAATTAAAAACTAACTTTCAAAAAATAATTTCTTTCCCCACCGCCAAATGAGTAGGGCTTCAGCATTTTCCCCCACGCTAATGAGGCTTAGGCTTAACATTTTTCGGCCAATTATTTCAAACGATTCTGTTTATTTTCTTAATGTTTGATGCATTTAAAATTAAACGTTGTTAATGAATCGATCTCTCAGATTCATTCTTAAGTACTTTTGAATTAAAATAAAACAGAATAAAGGAAATTAAAAATTTCTAATCTGCAAAGCGTTACTCCAATTGGCGTAGAAAAATTTACGCTTTTGCGTTACAAAAAATGGCGTTGAAAATTCACGCATGCGCATTGTGTTCTGATTGTTTACATCTATTTTCAACGGAAGCGGACCACAGA
>JAPMOR010048372.1:50681-79051 GCA_026543865.1 Argiope aurantia | reverse complement strand
GCGATATTTTTATTTACTTTTATTAAATACTAGCCGCCTTTGGCGACCAGCCGGTTCGCCAGTATTACCGCTCGCTACAATTTTCAATTAAATATTTTAAGTAACTGGTCTCTTAAAGGATTCTGCAACAAAACATTTTTAATCTTCACATTTTGATAGTCATACCAAACTTATACTGTTTAGATCGTTTCATTCAATTTACTATATATATTTTGCTAATTTGTTGTCATTTCCGGTAAAACTTCAACTTTAATGTAAAGTGGAGATGATGAAATTGCAATTAATATAAAGATATTTATTAATAAAACCAAGCGTTTTATTTTATTTATCATCTTTATTGTAATTTATTTATTATTATTATTATTGAATATGAGTATTGCAAACAGAATCGCTCGGTATTTGTCTTATGTTAACTACAAAATATTTTTCATAATTTATGTAATATCTCAAACAATAATTCAACAAAAATTTCTGAGATTCAGCATAAAATTCAGTTTTTAGTTTTGCTTTCAAAAGGATTGAAATGAAATAAATAATATTTTGTTCCGGCCTATAAATATATTTCAAAAATTATGAAGTCTAAATTTAATGCAGTAAGGTATCGTATTCCGAGAAATATTCTGGACACACCAAATTTTAAATAAATGAATGAGTTTCTATTTTCCACGATCAACTAAGACTTATTTATGAAGTTTTAAATGTTAAAAATTTAGAAAAACTCAACATTTTCATAATCTTAGGCCAATTAATCTTGAGAAACCTGAGCGCTGATTGGCGTATTTTCTTTGAAGTGTTCGATAGAAAATCTAAAATTATCCTTTTTTTTATTTAATTGTGATATTCAAATTTTCATAAATCAGTCAGTTTAAGTAATTGGAAATTAACTCTTAAAAGTCAGTGATTTAGTTGATTGGAAATTAACTCTATGACCACCATAAAATCTGTGCTTTCTCTTGTGGTATATGCATTCTCCTTAATATCCGCTCGAATAAAACATCACATACAAAAGTACTACATGGAACAAACACATCAAAAGTAAATATAACATTTCAATAGTTGCCGAAAACAAAATATAGAAAAATGCAATTAATAAGCAGACGATATTTTGAAAAGGTACAGATATTTAGACTGGAAAATGAAATTATCTGAAATTAAAAACACGCGCAGACGATATTTACAAAAGTAAAAATATTCAAACCTGAAAAGGGAAATATGAGTTATTCCATCAATAAATGCCATAAGTTTGTTTATATCTTCATTATTTTATGAGTCATTAAACATCAAAATGGGTTCGGGACTAAATAAACACAATGTATAGAGGGTGTAAAAGATCATAAAATAATCTTTCTTGAATTTATTTTTCAGAAAAAATATTTCATATTTGTTTCATTTCCTAGACACGTGCCGAAAATTATATTTTTGCAGATTTCATTTCCAAAAAGATTTAATTTATTTTTAATTGGGGCTTTAATCAATGTGATGGCAACACTTTGAAAAAAGCTAATTTTTTCCCATGAATGCGAAACGTGCTTAATCTTAATTTTTATTTTTTACGAAAAAAATTATTGAAAAACATAGTTAAAATATTTATTTAAAAATTCATTAAAAATCGAAATTTATTTTTAAGATTAAAACATTAGTATCATTTAAGATAAATTTTTAATCTTTAACTTGATGTAAAAATCTTTTTTGTGCGGTAATATTTTCGGAAGTTATAGCAGAAACGTCAAAATTTCGCTTAATTTTTAAATAAAATTCTATAATTAAAAATTCGAAAAAATAACCCCCAGGTGCACATTCCCGGCCTCCAAGGTATACACGTGCCGAATTTTGTAGCTGTAGGTTGAATGGTCTGGCCTGTAGGGCGCCAACACACACACACACACACACACACGCACACACACTGAGCTTTATTATAAGTATAGATATATACTTGTTTCGTATTTGTAAAAGTATATTATTTAATATCGTCTTTAAGACTTTAGAAATGCTTTTTATGATTTAAAATTGAGGAGGAGTAATTTAAATGAACAAGATCATCGAAAATCTCAAAGTATTTCTTTGAGATACTTCAAAGCTTGCCAGCAAAATAGTCTGTAAAACTATCTAAATTCTGTTAAAATTCACTGTTTTTTGAGGTTTTTAAATTGGTACTTTTACGACTTGTTTTTAATCTTTCTAAATTTTGTAATAAACTTAAAATCTGAAGATATATTTTTCCAGTCAAAATTGGACAGCAGATTTGAATGCAGATTTTAAAAAAATTCAAATTTACATTAGTTTTTAACCGAAAATATTAAATGATGAAACAATATTGCATTATCCTACGCTTTTACATATTAACAGATTCAGTTTTTGAAAATTTTATAATTTCGGCCAAAATTTCAAATTTTTTTTAAATAGCTTATAGCTGTTTCTTCTCCCTAACTTTGTAATAACGACTAAATTTACTACATCAGATTATTATTGCTGGCTGGGTACAGGCTATACGTGTTTTATGCAAAAAAAGTATATATATTTAAAAAATAGCATCTGATGGAATAACAAGAAACATGCCTGTAAATGCATTTTTTTTTTTTTTGTGAAAAATACGGTTATGCAAAACTTTCTCACAATATGCTTTAGTTCTGTTTGAAATAAAAATATTTAAATAATACTATTTGCCATATCTCATGACTTTCAAAATTAGTGCCAAACGATATTAAAAAAATTGCTGAAAGATAAATATTTTCCTCATATTAAATTCGAGAAAAATTATACAGTATTTAAATAAGTACAAGTTTCATAAGGGAATCAAATAAAATTGTATAATTATTACAATATTGTCATTCAACGGTAATGATGTATTAAAGAGAAATTAGTCTAATCTATTTTGTAGAGAAAGTGGATAATTAATAAAAATATTAACTATTTTTGGTCAAGAAAGTTTTGCTAAATTTTTTGTGAACAAAATTTCTAGATTTTAAATTTCGCAGATTATTTCACTTCTATTTATATAATTAGACTTTTATTTCATATATAACCAAAAAGGTTTATGGAAGCAACCTTGTTTTAACTGGTGTAGTTGTTTAAAAAAATATACCCTTTTATAAAAATTAAATAGTTACAATGTGGAAAGTTAGTGGAATCTGCGTTTACATGAACCAATGTTTTCAAAGCCTGCCAGCAGTTTTGAATAGTGTTTTGCAATTTACAATATTTAAACTTTTTGTATTTGTCACGTTTCCAACTTCATGCTCGATTAATAGTGATTTAATCGTACTTTTGATTTAAAATGTTTGAATAAGATGTTTTTCCCATTGTCATTCACAATTCAGAATGACCATATAAATTTTTCAAATGAATTTGAATATTTTATCCTAATTATACTATTTTGGATTAAATAAATTTAAAAATAGTGACTTTGGAATATATTTCTATTATTATTTTGCTACAAATTCGTACAATTTATTTTTTTTTTTCAGTTTTACTACTCCTCAGCAAAGTGATGCAGAAAGAAGAAAGATCAGACATCTAATAGTTCTGTGCATTATTCGAGTGAAAATATTAATGCCTTTTAAGAAATGAGAATTACGTCACTTAAAAATACAATATTCCAGCAAATCGGCCATTCGTAAGCAAGTAAAGCACAAAGTGCAGGTGTTAATAGAACAGTGATTTTTTTGATAGAGGAACTGTTTTATTATTGATCGTTTTTCACTGACAATGGACTAAAGTAAGATGGCTCAGTTTAGAAAGTTTGTCACCCAGTAACTCATTCTCAAAAATTTTAAATAATTTAAAATAGTAGAAATGTGTAAAGTGTGGTCTAATTCTCAAATATGGTGAATTCTGGAACTGATGGTTCAATAAAAAGCGATTCCATTACAGTGCAGTTGAAACAATGGTCAGCCTTTGTCATATAGCTGATAACCTAAACACTTTGAAGGAAATTTTGTCATTTAAAATGACATCGTGTCAAAAAAATTCGCAATTCTAGTAGAAATATTTGGTAGCTTCTGCAAATAAGAAATAATTTCATCTTTCTAATAAATATCGGTGCGTTTTTCGAAGGGATTTAGTTAAATTCAGAAGATTCTGGGATAAGATTCTGAATATTTTGAAAGGACAGTTTAGGCAAAGATTACATAATGAAATCCCTAAGTGTTTTCCTTTCGACTTTCTCCTAAGCTTGTACAATTCGGTGAAATTTTCCTTTTGGTTTCATATTGCAACTAAAGAAGTCGCTTATATATTTTATACTTTTTTGTTCATTGATTAAATCCAATATCGGAAACAAATTGGATTTTAATGATAAAACACAACTTAATATAAAATATCGGTATATGTTCTTCTATTATACGGATCCGCTGACATTCTTTATCAGAATTAAATTATATTTTGAATATAAGGTTCTTAATTCATTTTGTTTTCTTACACTCGAGTAATCACATTAGCAGGCATCGAATTATTTACAAACACGCCTTTGACGGTTTAGCTTTAAATTGAAGCGAATCCAAAATTCTAGGCACAAAATCGTATCCAAATTTCATAAATGTAGCTTATTGCATTGTTCCTTTGTGCTCACGTGCGTGGTAATGGACGGATAGACTTCCAGCAGACAGATTGTTAATAATTTAGTAGAGATATATAATTTGTGCTTAAATTGATAAGAATCGCGTTTAAATTTATCTCAATCTATTTTCGAGATCAGGAAAGATAAAGAACATGAATATTGTAATTCGCAAAATCGATGTCGTGGCAATAATGTATACAGACGTATGCAAGAAGATGGTAAAAGCATTTAATCTAGTTTAATGATATAATCTTCCAAACGAAATTTTAGAACTAATGAAAGGAAAAAGGAAATTAACAGGTAAATTTTCTTTTATTAATCTTGCAGGTTAGGAAAATATAATTTATTTAATAAAAGCAATTAAGTAAATATTAAATTCTGTAACCATTTTATTGGAAAAACTAAATTTAATCCAGTTGATATTTTTTCGCTTAGAATCAAAAAATTTTTAGAAAACTCGGATGTCTTCGAAACGAATCGCAGAGAGTATATCGAAATCTGAATGTGCGTCTTTTCAGGAAATCTATGAATATCTTTAAAGAAAATACGAAAATAAGATAATACAATAATTGTCATCCATTATAAAAATAGTCAATCGTAATTATCAATTGCAGTTATCAGTAAATTGGACAGAATTTACAAGTCATAAGGGGCTTTCTGATGCATCTCAAATAAATGCCTAAAATTGCGAAGGATCTTTTAATTGTTTCTATCTCGATATCAACTATACAATTTCTTATTCCAAAATTTATTAAAATTGGTATTGATTGCATTTTGTGTTGATTGGCATCCAATACTCCAAAACAGTGTCAACGGTAAAAGCAATATTCACGATCTTTGTAATATTTCGCTCTGTCAACAGATTTCGTATTGGAGACATCAATTGTTTCAAATTTATCTTTGGCAAATTTGAATTAAAGGCTTGAACGACTATTACGACTATTGAACAATAGTCGTAATAGTGGATTTAGAGTTTTTGGAGAATATCCTTACTTTAATTTTTTTGAGGTCTAAAACCGTTTTGAATTCAATGATTTGAGGATCCGAGACAAATGGAATTCGTTCAATGGTCGTTAGTCCGAAATCTTTATAATTTTGGGCAAAATCCATTTAGTAGATGTTTGTAAATCAGTATTCTTGTCAGCATGTCAGTTGAACAATGGAACAAATTACATAGATCAAATTAGGAGTATGATTTTATCATAAATTATAGATTTGCATAAATTCCAGATCTCATCAGCGGAGACGTGTTTGTCAGTACGTCTATGCAAGCTAACGTGAATGCGACAGACAACTTATATTTAATATATAATGTAGCTTTAATTTTGGAACATTTTAGCAGATAGACTGTTAGTGTGTATGTGAGCTTAACTGAAAATATGCGTCATACGAATAAACATTCGGTGTAGTGTTATCAAAATCCGATCTGCATTACATATTGGACTAAATCGTTAGACAAAAAAAGTCCAAAAATGCGTATGTTACTCCTTTATATATAATATTAAATCGAAAGAAATTTCCCTAAATTGTGCACGCGTACGAGAAAGTGGAAGTGAAAATACTCCAGGTGATTTCATTTTGTAATTTCTATCTAAATTGTATACTCAGATTCATCTCGTAAACATAGCCAATCCCTTTCTTGCAAAGCATTGGAATTTTATATCTTATTTTAAGTATTTTCAATGAAATTTACTAACTACACTACTATTTTACATTTATTAAAATTCCTAAAATGAATGCTTACGAAAAAATCATCCAGCGCCATTAATAAGAATTAAATTTAAGGAAGGTGTACGATTGGAAAAAAAATCAAGTAAATATAAAATGGAACTTCAAAGAAAATAATTAAACTAATTAACTTGTAATAAACTATAATCTAACATAATTCGTTTGAGAAAAATCTTACGAAGTGAGAAAAATCAGGTCGTAAGGAAAATTTCTATTTTGTCTTATTTCATCAGATGTTGTAGAATATTTTTATTTGAAGCCAAAGATTGCAATAACGTTTTATAATAATTAAATTCAAATAACTTTTCGATACATGTAAGTTTATAGTTATAATTAGAATAATTTCATAATTTATTTCAATCGTATGGGCAAGTTATTTAATATTAGATTATATTGCCATTTTCTGCATTCAATAATAAGTATAATTCCTAAGATAATTGCTTAATTTTATATTTTATTATTTAAAATATTGAATATAAAATGTTTAAATTGTATTAAGGTTTTTTATATTCAAGTGTTTATAGAAAATTATAGTAAATGAAAATGAATTATTAAGATCCCACTCTTCTGAAATGATTTTCACATAGGAAAGTCAAATTGGCTCGGCCGGCCAGCCAATCGGACATTCCGTTAAATTTTAAAAAAATGATCGTCATGGCTGATCAACATGATGATCAATATAATTTTAAAGTAATGTGCTATAAAACTTACACTAATAGGAATTAAAAAGCTTAAGAAAAGCTTTTGAGGAATAAAATATTTTCATTTCTAGTAAAATTTTGAATGTGAAGAATGGCAATAGTACAGGCGCAAATTTTTAGTTTTGTTATTGTTGTTTACTGTCTTTACATCTTAATAATCTTAATGATCGACTTCTTTTAAAATTCGGAAACTTTTAGACGAAAATGTAAAATTTACAGAAATATTTTCGCTCCTAATTTCTAAAACTCTAACATTTTCATTCTAAAAAAATATCAAGAGCTTCAGAAACATTTTTTGTGAATAGACTTATTTAGAATTTAAGTAATTTGTAGAAATATAATAAATTTAACTATCCACCATTATGTCCTACTTAAATGTTTGATAAATTAATATTATTTGTTTTAAATAAAATATTAAAAACCGGATTTTCTGATTATTTTATTCTGAATATATTGAAATATTTTAATATGCTTTTAATAAATACATTTATTTAATTTGTTTAATGTTTGTATAGAAAAAAATTATATTTTCTTTCTTTTACTAAAATACATTAGAATTATGAATTTTTAAACTCGGGTTCTCATTGGCCATGTACTTTAATACTGTCATAGTTATAGTGTCATCACGTTTATTGTATTTTTGTATTCCGTATCAATGACACCACTTGATTTCATTTTCATAAAATTAAATTCAAAATTTCATTTATTATAAATTACAAATTTAAAAAAAATTGAAAAAATTCCAAAATGCAGCTTCTGAATACCTAATAATTGAAGTATTTTATTAAATTAAATCAAATTAGCATAGTATATTTCATCAAAGATGTAATCCTACAATCGATTTTTTCCGTTAAATTTCTAATTGTTTGTGCTATTATAAAGTATTTTAATGCTGTATTTACTTAATTATATAGTTTTATATTTCATTACATATCAGTGACCTTATTAATGACTGTACTTAGAAGAAACTAATTTCAAAACTCTATATGTTTATATTTTATTTTTAAAGATTAAAATGTTTTTGTTATAACTACATTTTTTTTTTCAGAAGAATTGTTTGTAAAATCTTCTTCTGTATGGATTCATTGCCAACGCATTTCTTATTGCTGTAATTTTGAAAATACTTATTGTATATTAAAATTGCAAATAAATTTTTCTTTCGAATTAACAATAGTTTTAATTTTTATGAAATCGCTATTTTTATTGATAAAATCTTCTGCTGTTCGTGGGGCATAGTTTTCTAGAATATTCAAATAGTTGAAGATTTGTATGATGCTTCATAACCATTATATAACGGAATTAAACGGTGCTTTCAAATCGAATTCCTGTCATTATAATCAATGTTTGGAACTTATAAAACAAAGAAAGTGAACGTTACTTAGTATATTTCATTTAAATTTTCCTAGCAATTGCATTCAATTTTTATCGTTTAATTATGCCAAATTACTTGTATTAGATCTATTAATTACGAATTAATTCAATATTTTCTCAAACACAAAGAAAAAAAATATTATAATCTTAAGCAAATTCGAGGTTTCGATATCTCCGCACTTCAGATTTCATTAAACCCGAACAATATAATCTTGGAATTATGTCTATTAAGAGAATACAGCTAATAATTGTTTGAGTTAACTCTATGGCATTTGGTATGCTTTCTTTTCTCCAAATTCTTAGATTTTTATTAAAAAGAATTCGATTCCTCTATGAAATCTAAAATATTTTATAAGAAGTATTATCTATAAAAATTTCGATATTTGAATATTTTTTCTGGGCTTTTATCAAAATTTTCATATGAAGGAAAAAATTTTCACAACTATTATTCATTTTTTTATTAACAGTAGTGTTCATATTTGTACTTCAATCATTTAGATGACACAAATAGTAGAATAAAGCGGACGGAATAATACATATGCAATAGATTCCGCTGACCATTCAATTTAATTTGGAACGAAGCCTGATCTATCACCTATGGGTTGGAGGATAAAATTCCGAAATAGCTTTCATTAAAGAATAAATAGATTCGGTCAATCTTTGTAGAGGTTACAGAAAAGCTAAAAGTTAACATTAGCTTTCAGTTTTTGTTTCAGTTTCCATTATGAGATTTATTGAAACCTTGATGGTAAATATTCAAAAAGCAAAGTCTACTTGTTCTGGTTAAAGTGAAAATAGCTACGGGAATTTATTCGAAAAATAATTGGAAAAGTAAAGGCAATACATACTTGTATAGAGGCTCTCGGAAAGTTTTTTTTCTTACTGTCAAAAACTATTATTGGTCAAACATAACATCGAATGTTCATTCCACGTGGCAGATTTTCTTGGATCTTACGTTGATCATCATATTTGTAGATCGAAATGTTTGACATTTATATATCGATTGAATGATATCGCATCATTTTGTCTCAGAAATATAGCAGTTTTAGTTTTAAATAATGGGTCTGAACATAATTTAATGAAATTTGTATCCACAAAAATGAGCAGTCAAGTAAAAATAATATAGGTGAAACTTGGCGTTGTAACAATTTAAAATGAAAAAATAAATTTGTATTTTATATTTGAACATGTATTGAGCTCAAAACTGAGTTTATTTAAAAATTCAATAAATAATAAAGAGAAGTTGAAATTGCAAAGCTCACTACATTGTGCTTAAGAAAGTAGATCGTCAGCCATCTAATTTCAAAATTTCCTACATTCAGAATCAAATGATCACAGAAACCTTTTCTGATAAGAAATTTTAAAAATATCCACTTATTGCATTAGCAAAGCGTTATAGCCTTTAATTAAGTTCATAACGTTTTGCTATGGAATTTCGCGAGTAAGTTTTCTCAAAGCCATTTGAAGGACATTGAACCCTTTAAATGTATTTAGAATGGCGTTTACAATGCACCGCTCCTTTTTAATCGGAAAAATTATTTATTCCTTTAGAGAAAATGTTCAAACCTAGTTCCTTTACCAGATGCAGATATATTGTATTAGTAAAGTAGCGATTTCCATGTCTTCATCATTAAGGCAATGACATGATTGGAGAAGTTGTGCAGAAAAGAATTAACTTTATTAGATAACCTAAATGTTTCACACTATGGTATTAGCATCACTAGTATTTCATAAAGATAACTAAGTTCTATCCTCCACTCTTAACATTGAATGGTCATTATTATTATTTTTTTCATAAATTACTCTGAACTCTCGAATATGTGTGTAGTCAAAATAAAATTAAAAATTGTTTTCTTCAAAATATGTTGACTTGAATACAGATTATGATTGATATTATAGACTGAAATTACCTTTATGTCCGTCCTTGGACATTTTATTTCAAATCAGAAATAGGTGTTAGCTTCCTCTTTGTTGCAGATCTAGTCTCATGGCATTCTATCCGAAGTAGGTATCAGCGTCTATCAAGTGCATCTGATAAAGGATTAATTTGAAGTAGCCAAGCTCTATGGCCTTCTTTCATTTCTCTTTCAATTTATAAGCTTAAATTCTAGCTTAATATAAGGGGTAGCTGTCCATATTGGAATTTTCCATTCCAATTCTCCGAAAAGGAGGAAATGTTGAGAGATCATCATTTTTGTCTCAAAGATCAAGGTGTGTTCGCTCGTCGTTTCTTATTTGTCTACAGAAAACACCAAATCAATCATCAGGCCCATTCATAGATAATCTTCTAGAGAGATTGAATGTCAACCATTACTCGCACACGCCATCAATATTACTGAAATCCAGTTTTTGCAAACCATCTGAGATCGATTTTCGTATATTCTTGACGGGAAGGGAATTTCGTAAATGATGAAGTTTTCTTACAGCTTTTTGAAGGACTTTGAACTTCTACAAATATATTTAGAATGCGATGCAATAAATATTTTGAATAAAAAATGGCTATTTATTCATTTAGATGAAATGACTGTCAAAACTAGTTCCTTTATCATATGCTGAGATGTTGGCTTATGAAAATGACATTTAGCATGTCTGGATTATTGAGGAAGCTGAACAGAAAAAAATTAATCTTGCAAGACAGCAAAAAGGCTTCCCAATATAGTAATTCTCTCTCATCAAGGTGAATAAGTTCTGTCCACCAAATTTTATATTAAATGCTCATTGTAAATTATTTTTTTCAGAAATAAGTCTTTATTCTAAAATATGCATATAGTTAAAATATAGGTGCTATTTAAAAATATTGATATGAGTGCAGATGTAGTACGATTAATGCTGGCGATTAAAATAAATATGCTTATATCTCCGTCAATAAATGTATCCTATCCTATAATTCCAGAAGTATTTATGCCAGCTTCGACGTTATTGGAGCCCTCTATTCTTGTGGGGTTTTTTTCTATCAATAGTAGACTTCAGTAACTGCTAGTTATTCTAGCACATCTGATTAGGGATTCAATTGAAATATCCAAGAAGTATGGCCTTTATTTATTTCTCTGACTCGTATCCTCTAAATCTAATGGTTGGCTGTCCATATTGGAATCTTTCATTCCAGTTCTTAACAAAATGCTGAATTAATGAAATGCTGATTTTTTTTTTTACTTCAAGGATCATGAAGTATTCTCTTGCCCTTTCTCATTCTTCTCTACAAAAAAAAAAATGCCAAATCTTCCATCAGACGCATTCATAGATACGCATCTAGAGGGATTGAATATCAACCGTCACATACACACACCATCAATATTACAAACATCTAGTTTTTGGAAATCATCAGAGAATAAATTGTTTAGCGCATTCTTGATAATAGCAATGAGCTGAATCTTGCATAGAAACCAATGTTGCCTCTGGTAAAAAAGAAAGTAAATGGACATGCCTTAAGTAAAGGAGAATGGAAGAACGTAGTCACGAATGGATAACCTTTTAGATGAATTGAGTTTTCGCAGAGGCAAATACTCAATTCTTCCTATAACCCACTTTTCAAAAAGATCATTTGGTCACGCTTCCATTCAGTTGAAATTTCGCTAATATTTCATTTTTTAAAATTGGTTTTAGTCCTTTGGGCTCTAAATATTTCCAACCTTCGTCAACATTTGTTTTTTAGGTGGTGGAATTACAACATAAGAATTATTTAGCGTTTTCAAGTAATTATTTTTTTCTATTTACTGTTCTAATATCTGAATGATTTAGGATAAGAGCAGACTAATGAAGTACAAACGAAATGTAATGTTTGCAAGTATTTTACCTTTCTACTGCTGTGCATCGTAGATTCTTTGAAAACAATGTATTATGGTTTATTTAAAAGTTTCAGCAACCCTTGTTGTCAAAAATTTTGTTAAATAGAATGAAGCGAATAGTAAGTAAGCGAATATTGCTTCCAGTTCATTTTTTCAAACTCGCCAAAAATTTTTGAAGAACTCTGAATTATTTAAGAAAACAAAAGTGTGAAGTTAAATCAAATAAATTTATAAAATGAACTTCGATAGGTGCTGATTTACAGATGTATCAATAATTTATCCAAGACTAAATCATATCTTCACTTGAAAATTAGAATCACGTTAAATGCTATTTTAGATATTTATTAGAATCGTAGAAATATTTGAAGGTTTTTAAAAATATTTTTAAACTATTAATAGCTATTTCGTGTTTTAAATACTTCATTAATTATTCTGCATCAGCAGCAGAAATTCTGCAAAATAAAAAATAAAAAATCTCACTTTTTATGAATTAAATAATATTAACATACAATATATTATTTTGAAGGAAACTTTTATTATTTGTTTTTGGCTTCTACAAGGGATTCATTTAAATTCGGAACCAAATGTAGGATTTGAAATCGCACAGACATTTAAAAAATGTGCGTGCTTTAAATGTGTTATTTCCAATATGCCATTTTTTATACTGGAAATATCTCACATTACCAATGTAGTTTCTACTATAATAAATATATTTTCGACATCAAATAGATGATTTCTATCACTATTACTGTTTAGACACTTTTTGGAACTATATAGGCATGTTATATTCTTTTCAAGAGAAAGTATTTGTTTCTTCATTGAAAGTGATGTTCGGTAAAATTCAAAATGTTTTTTGTTTATAATGCTTGTATATCTGCAGTGTTTCTATTATATCGATTGTCTAGTTTAATTCCTTTTCTTAAATTCTTCTGAATCCCAATCCATCAGAGAATGCTTCACTTCTTGGACATATATAAACAAAAACAACGGATTTTCCTATCGTTAAACAATGAACAGAAAACATAAAAGGTATTTAAAACAGAAAATATTTGCAAAGCATGGTGTTTAAGATTTTTTTGCTGATTGCTTGAGAGAAAAAATGTATATTTTGATGCCCGCATTAAATTCTGAAAATGACAAACATTAAATTTTGAATGTACATTAATAGAAATTCTTTTTTCAGCTTAGAATAGAAATAATTTTGTTTTAGAACTAAATCAATTTTTCATCAATAAATTAAATTTATATATATATATATATATATACATATAAAAAACTTTTGACATTATTGAAATTAATATATTTAGTTTAAACATTAAATATTACATAGAATTTTTAAATTCGATTTGGTATTCAAATACTTTTTTTAAAATCACGTTTATGAGACTGAGCTCACAAAATCTTACAAATGCATTATATAAATACAATGATGACTTTCAAATTAACTAAGCTCCTTTGAGCATACTTTCATTTACATTTCACGTATTTGAATGCAAGAATAGCATTTATTGCATGAAGAATTGTGCTCATATTATGACTGTTTCAAAACTGAAGTATACTGTTATTATTAAATAATAGTTGAAGTATACTGTTATTTCTCATTAACGATAAAAGTTTACATCATTGTTAAGACTATTTGAAATAGGATTTTAAATCTTTAATATTTCTTCAAAGAATATCTGATCGTTTCTATTCAGAAATATCTCACAATGATTCTACAAATCCTTAACAATTTAAAAAAGAAACATATTTAAATAGATTTTTATGCTTTTGCGTCTGCAAAATGGTAGAAAAAATGTGCCAGACTAAACATTTTCTAAAGAGATTTTTTAAATTCTTTCCTTATTTTATTTTATTTCGCAGAAAGACGGATTTAAAAGAAAAATGAAATGCATTTTTTCGTTACGGAACTCAAAATATTGTCTGTTGTGATATGATTCGATTAGAAAATTCCATTTTGCAGTATTTTCAGACGATTCGCCTAAATTTAGGCTGAATATTTCCTCCGAAACTAAATTGCAAACGAATTTTTTTTGTATGGTAAGCTTAAAGCTTCTCGTTATTTTATTTTTGCTTTCGCAACAAGAATCAAAATTGAGCTTTATTCTCACTAAAAAAATTATTGATTGAATATCATCTTGTAAACAGTTGAAATACCATGAAAAAAATAAAGCAAATTGAATGCTATTAAGATTTGAATAAAATCTATGCTTTCTTAATTTTTTATATTTTTGACATTTATTTAAAAATTTTAATTTGGCAAAAGATAAAGCAAAAATTGCCTTTATTTAATTGACTTTACTTCTGTGAAGCTGTCTATATTACATTTATTTAAGAAATAAAAATAATTTTAATGCAAATATGTTCTAGGAATCATGGTCACTGAAATACTTTTTAAGAGACCATGTTTATTCAAGATTTTTCAGCAAAAAAATTAGTCAAAGAGATTTCATTGGTTAAAAACAAGAATTCAAATTCTCTCCTGATTTTTACTTTCGCATATACGAACTATGTAAAAACAAAATACCCCATTCTTTGAACTGTCAAGCTTGAAATTTTGACAAATCAAGCCATTTCTTTCTCAACGAATTCTAAAAGCACATTTCTGACATTATTCCTGTGCTTGTATCTCCATCTGTCTGTTTGAAAACTGTGTAATTTGAACTAATTGAGCTGGAGACATGAAATGTGGTAAGTGGTCTTTATATCGAATTTCGAAATCAAATTTTGAACAACATACATTCAGAAAAAAAATTTTATTTTATAATTACCCGAATATAAGATCATGCGATAACAACAAATCTATGAGAGTTAGGTTAATACAATTTTGTACCCATGTTAAAAATGTAAAATATAGATATGTGTCGAATTTGGAACCAAATCCATCAAGAAGTTGACCATCTGTTTATCTTGGCTTTCACAAGTTTGTAAATGTGATAACTCAAAAATGCTATGACTTAAATAAGTGCAATTTTGATTTTAATTGTAGTTATATATTATGTTGTTAAACTACGCATTTAACAACATAATATGAATATACTTTTCATCTGTAATATAAATATAATCATGCCATTTTCTAATTACGACTTCAATAAAAAGTTAGTTTAATTCTCATTTGGATTTTAATGGTTTTTTTAAGGTTTTTAATAACAGTATTATTTTAAAGAAACAGAATGAGATAAAAATGGGAAATAGGAACAAAAACTGCGATTCTTTTTTTATAGAAAGAGTAATCAAAATGTTTGCGATACAGATATTATGTCTGTTTAGATTTTGTCTGGAAATTAGCTCAGATATTTCTTTAGTTATAGCTCTGTGTGTTCTTCATTAAGCCGGCTTCATTTTGGAGGATTCCAAAATAAATTCATCAATCACCATGAAAAAAAGAAGTGTTGTTTTAGGGAGCCCTATTTATATTCAGATAGATTTCAACAAAATTAGTATATATCAATTAATTTAAATACTGTTATGGATGGTACAAAAACATAATATATATCATTGATTAGAATACTGATTTTAATAAAATTAGTGAATAATCTGAAGGATAAAACTTTATTTTAAGACTGAATATGGTTCATCTAATTAAATTCCACTTATATTTATAAATAGCTTCATTTTAGAATGCCTATGATTTTATTAAAATCTCCTAAATATAACACTAAAACAATTAAAAGGAATTTTTACATTTAATCAGAATTTAGTTTATAATGAAACATTATATTTGAAATAAAATATGTCTACTTTTGAATAATTTTTCATATAAGCTATATATTATTTGTTATATTCATAATGTGTTTACTTCCGATTAAATCCCTCGAAGTTTTTGATGTTCTCCCAATTTGAGTAGGCATTCACTATATTGTGCATAGATGCTGACATATGAAAACATAGAACATGCTGACTAAACATATATCCTATATAGAACATATCCCAAACACGAAGTATATCCCTGGCACTGAACATATTCTCATCTCCTGATGTCTTTTCTCAATGAAAAGTGGAAATATCATTCACTGAAAGGACAAAATCAGGAATATCGGAGTTATATCAAAATGTGCTATGTCAAAACCAGCAGAACATGACATTTTGACGCAATTTCTGGAATCACTAATCATCTTTGGCATTTTATGACCAAACTGATCACATAAAAGTGGGATAGGTAGCTCGGATAAGAGGTATGAGAGTATTTGTAGCTAACATATAAAATTTTTTTCCTCAATAAAACATTCTGCAATGATATTATTTCATAACAATATGGATGCGATTTAGTTTTATAACAAAAAAGGGTATTATGAAATTACTCAGCATAAATCCAAATTAATTAAATACTGTGAGTAATTAGAGGTGTAATTTAATAGATTTTATTTATTTTAACTATTTTCTCCACACTTCTTACATTAATTATTACACTCTTTCACGTAAGTAAGAAATCTGAATATGAAGAATTCAATTTGTCATTATATTAGCAAAATATTATTTCATATTATATTATTATTATTATTGTAGTAGTATTATATCAAATATAAATACGTCCGACTATTTACTCTGTATAAAATAAGTATTATGATATTAAACAATATCCTTCTTGAAATTGCAAAGACGAACTTAAAATATCTTCGTACAATTACTAACAGAAATATAAATACGGCGAACTATGAAAACTGTATGAAAATCAATATTATTAGATCAAAAAATATCCTTTTTGAAATTCAAAGTCGAACTTAAAATATCTTCGTACAATTACTCTCAACAAGAAATCTCATACTTAATTCTAAACTGTAAAAATGGGCGGAAAAGTCTTCTGGAAAATCAAGATCAATTTAGATTTCAAGAATAAACTTCAAGCCTGTGATCATGAATCATGCATGCATCCAATCCTAGATAATTCAATTATTCTAACTAGTACATTTATATGTGACGATTAGGATGAGTCCAATTTTAGACATAGAAAAGGAAATCGAGAATTATTACAATTATTGCGTGTGGAGCAAGCATTTATCATTTGCAGCAAATTCTTCTGGTGATTCAATTTAGACCCTAATGAAAATCGTCTTGGTACCTTAACTTCGAAAAATAAAACCCCTAAATAACTTCTGCTAAGGGGTTCAGTAAATTGGCTCACGGTTGCTTAGACTATGATGGAAGTTACGCGTTTTCTATCTATTTTTTATGCATTTTCTAATATGGAATTAAAATTTCACTTCATAGAGAATATAAAGTACCAGATTGGACTTTTATCAGAAAAGTTCATAAAATAATTTGTAAAGTAATTTGAAATATATATATTTAAGATTTTAGATAGATTGAAACATTTACTTTAATAAGTTAATGTTTTTAAGTTTTATGTACAGGCTCTTCTAAAAAGCAAAGTTATTTAATGGCAACCATGTATTTTTTTTAAAATACGGTCCCATAAATGTATATTCTAACGTTCAACTGCACATTGTCAACTCCAATTTCACCTTCTAATTTCTTATGCAACATATACAGTTGATTCGCACATTCAACTGAAGAAATATTTTACGGCTAATAGCATGTCATATTAAACAATGTTCATAAAGCTTTTAAAAGATATAATTCATATATATTTACATATATTCATATATTTATATATACTAATATATTTATACATATATATTCCCTTCTATATATGTATATATAAATATTTTCATTTATATATATAATGTTTATATATATAAATATTTTATAAACTCATTGAAAATATTTATATAATATGAAATAGGATAAATCTTCAGGCATCGCAAAAGAATCCGTTATATAAACCAAATCTGCATTCGTAGATTTCGAGAAAAAAATAGCGCGCTATTAATTATGTATAGAAGTATACATAACGAAATCAACGAATAGAAACAAAAGTAAATACTTCAAGTTATGAAAAATATATATTGATATATTCTCAAAAAAAACACTGAATGGCAATTAATTAAGAGTCATTAATAACTATTCAATTCAATTTGAAGATGGTGATAGTTAATATTTTTATGATTACTATTTTACTGAAATTATCAGTGAAAAAAATCAAAATTTTATTTTATTATTAAATAAAATATCATTACTGAACACATTCACACCATCCATCAGTTTTCTGTGCAAGTATGTTTGCGCCTAATAAGACAGCTCCAACTTAATAATTCCTCATGGTAAAACGCTAAAAAACATACCCACACACTCAAAGAAAGACACATGCATACACATTGCCTTTATTATTTTTAGAGAAAATACAAAATAAAATTTCGTAAAAAGGATACGGATGCTGTATCTAATACTTGAAGCAAACATTTTTCTGAGATAATCTAATATATTTATCACATTCAGGGTATTAAAATACCTTGCTAAAAATATGAATATAATTTTAACATTCGAATGTTCCATAATTTTTTCTTTTTTGCTTGAATTGTAGAGAAATAAGCAATAGTTTAAAATCTGATGTATTGCATACGTTAAGAAAACATTCCTATTTCAGATCACCGAAAAAAAAATACTTTATTCAAATATTTGGAAAACGACAAGTATACGATGTATTTTTCGCGGAATGTCAAATGTTGTATTATTCTGTTCCGTTTTGAATAGTTAATAAAATAAATGAATTTGAGGTACAAAATATTTCAGATAATATTTTTTGTCTTCACAAATTCTAAAATAAATATTTGGAGGGATGAATTCACATTCTATTATCAATATTTATTTTTATATAAATAAATGATATGTTGATTCTAATTTTTGGGACATGTTATATTTCAGTCTATCCTGTCATATTCTTTAAAATCGTTATTTTTCGTCCAATGATGTATTTGACTCTGAAAATAAATCGTTGTTATCTAACTAAAGAGACAAAAATCTTAGCACCAATTTAATTTGATAATGTTTTTTTATGCAAGCATGCATTCTATACTTGAATAAAATATTATAGATAAATCCATGCATAGATTTCCGTAATAAGAACTATCAAATATAAGTTTTAGCTTTTTCTTGAGAAATAGATGATCGCTATGATAGAAATTTTTAAAATTTTCATAAAACTTTTTTTAAATTTAAAGTAATTAAAATTTCAGTGTTTTTATTCATAACAGTTGAGTGTTTTCGCCAAAATATTAATTTCTTTTTTACAATTTATAGCTAAATATTGTTTTTCGTTACAACTGGTGATATATGGACACAATTATGCATTCAGGAGCCTTATCACCTCGGTATTGATTTTCGGATCACTGTATTAATTATCTTATGATGGTTTCATATATTCAATTTTTTCTTCAAGTTTAATTTTTTCGTCGATATCTTCGAAAATTGAAAGTGCAAAGAACTAATGCTTTTCAATTGATATAGATTTCGATTCAATTCTTCCTCTTAGTCTTCCTTTTTTAAAAACATCAAACAATTACTAGACTTAACGAGTAATATCCTTTCCGACTATATAGACTATTTCACTACTTGTAGAGCTGTCAAAATATTGCGTAATATCTTAAATGATTTGAAATAAAATAATAATATTTGTTTATAAATTGAATTCTGACCAAGGTGGTCACATAACTGACACATTCTGAACAATATTATTTTCTAAAACATTTTTTAATATCATATTTTACTAAAACTACCAATGATGCAACGTATTTAATATAAATAAGACGAAAACAATTGACTGACAACCGCATTCCTTTTCTGTATCTTTTGCAGCAGCGAGAAAGTTGTCGAAATATATACTTTTACATTTCAAATTTCAGTTCAATTTGCACTTACGTACGTGCACAACATGGGAAAATAGTGGGATCAAAATAAAAGAAAATCTTCGGCAAACAAGGAATGATGCATGTAGTTTCCATTGTATTACCTTTATCTTGAACTAAAAGGAAAGTTTTGCGCAGTGCTTTTAGAAAAGATATTTGAAAGAATTATAAGTCAACTCTTTTGTTGTGGGGACTGTTTTCAATTCAATATGTTTCCAAAAACACAGGAAACAATTTCAGCTACGGAAAAGCGAAAATGAAAGTGATAATTTCTCTCTTTTCGAATAGTCTTGTTTTTCCTCTTAGACATTTTGTATACAAAATGTCTTTTTGACATTTAATCTTGAGCACTTTTGTTACTGTAAGCAGTAATGGAAGAATGCTTATATCTAAAATTTCAAATGATTAATGGTTTATTATACAAAAACTGAACAAATTCATTTGGGATTTTGTTTATACAGTGAATTTATTTTCGTTTCAACCGTCGTTTTTTTAAATTCATGTTATGCGAGAAATTTCCTATATTTAACCTTCCTATATTTAACCTTCAGAGTTAACCCTTTAAAGGGCCATATTTTTTTAGTCATATTATATTAAAATATTTTTAGGCTTGGAATTGGAATAAGAAAAGGGATTCATTTAGCTTATTAGATAAATTTAATTCGATTCATTAATTAATTTGGTTAATTAGAAATTAAATAACAAACCAAGACACATCATTTTGTCTGAGATAAAGAACTGAAGCATCTATGTTTCTGACTTACTGAAAAAAATTTGTCAGAACTTGTGCCAACCTACATAATTTCATACAAAGATTGATAAATTTGGTGGGAAGCATACTTCCCACGGCCTTAGAAAGAGTTAAGTCAAATGAATATTCCTAACAATCTTCTTTTTATTTTTAATTTAATTTCAGTTACTGTTGCGATATTTCGCGATATTGTTCGATATTTTGAATGCCGAGCAATTTCTTAAATTCACTTTAGTAATATTTTGTGCTATTTTGTGCTAACAGAGATTATGATTTTGAGACAAACTAACGTGGAGATTGTAGCGCAAACTAACGTGGAGATTGTAGCGCATGTTTTAATGCTTAATTTAACACAATATATTTGATCAAAATGCACATATGTGCAAGCTTCCCCTTCTTGTATGCTGCCTTACTAGCTGCAAAAATGACATCTGCATGTTATAAGCATAGAAATAATCTACTTTCGTACATAATTTTGTAATATGAATGTAAAGGGAAATTAATATCATTTCTTGTGCATCTTTTGTCCATTTTTAAAAATTATTTCTATTTTTCTCAGCTGAAAAATAATAAAGAATAATGAATTTGTTCAATTTAAATCATTCGATAAATATTCTATTATTTGAATCTTATGCAAAAGTTACCAACCAAGAATCAGCTCCAAGAAACATTCTCCTATGTTCTTTAATGAATGCCCGTGTGTATTGTTAACCGCAGTTGGAGAATAATATTTACAAAAGTGATTATTAATGTACAGTCTTTGAGGATTAATCGCTCACTTACGACTAATAAAGAAGCAGCTGAATATTGAATAAGCATTTAAAACGTCTTTTTTTATTCATTGAAATAAAGATTTAACACAGAACTAGAATTGTAGCCTCAAAATCACATACCATATTCCACATATTTAAATCATATTATTTGTGAGTTATGGCATTTACATGCTTGTGAAAGTACAGATGACCATATGATCAACTTTTTGAAGGATTTGGTTCCAAATTTCATTGTCATTTAAATCTTATATATTAATTCAGTGTACCAAATTTTATCTATCCAGCTCTCTTCGTCATGAAGTTATTATGATAACTTATAATAGGACAACTATATAGACAGATTCATTATCAATGGATTTCGTACAGAATTTTGATATACATTTAACATTTAGTTGTAAAGTAGATATACCAAATTTCATCTATCTAGTGCAAGGCATTTTCAAGTTTCCTTACTCCCATAATTTCCCAATTTTGCTTTTCATTCACTGGAATTCATCAAAAGTTTGACTTTTTTTTGACGATTGGATTATTTTCTGTTTGTATGTTTTGTAAAAGAGAAATTAAAAAACTCCCTTATCAACTCTTTCTATCATTTTTTCTTTCTCTTGACATAAATAATTTTAAAATTAAGCTATATTTATTGATACACGTTATATTTTGTAGTCCGAAAATCCTATAATTGCTATGTAAAAAATTTTTCATAGCAAAGAATGTTTTTTTTAAATCAAGAATACTTATTATCTTATTGAATTAAAATAAATATTTACAACGCAATAATTTTTAGCTTGTTAACTTGCAATTTCTAAAATACAAGCTTAAAAATAAATGGAAGAGATTGATTCCATTACCTCATTTTGTTTGGGAGGTTAAGCAAATAGACTTGAAACATCCAAAATCAGTTTTCTTAAAAAGCAATATAATACAGAGTAAAATAACTATTAACCCCACTGAAAAATTTTGGAATTTTAATATTCTTTAATAATTTCTTGTATGTGATTTAATTTATTCCAAAACTCTGGATTTCATTTTTCTGATTCATTGGATGAATGTTTCATTTTAAAATGAGCTGTCTAATCTCATTATTTTGAACTACTATCAAATGCTAGGCCGCTGCTATTTTGAATTTTGTATCCATGATTTTTAAATATTTTTATTTATAGTGACTAATTTCAGTTTTTACTTTGCAAAGATGACATTGTGCGATTGTTTTCGGTTCAATCCAATGTGGGATACTCATTATATGACAACTAGAAAGTTTAACGCTATTTTGTTTTATATCTTGCTTATAAAAAAAGTAAACTTCTAAATGCTTAATACGCAATAGTTTTACCATAAACATAATATATCATAAGCACAATTAAATTGAAAGGTCTATCTTAAATCTGTAAAGATACATTCTATTTAAAAACATTTGATATTAAAAAGGGGGGTTCATTTATATGGGGAAAAATTCATTTGAAATTCAAATTTGCATATGTAATGCTTTATTTACACTTAGTAAAATTTTAATTACTATTGTAATATCAAAATTACAAATTTGACTCATTGAGTAGATGAAATCATGAAATTAGCTAACAAAATGAAATTTCGTATGAATAATTTTTAGGTAAAATGCTCCTTTAATTTATTGTAGAATAGTTTCTTTTGATATATTCTGAATAATTGATTAGAAAATAAGGCTTTTATCTTTTCTTGATAGGCAAATTTTTTGTGCAGTAAATTTATATAAAGAGTTATACAAAAATAAAGAAATTTTTTTAAATATTAATTAAATAAATTTATTAATGAATTACAATACACATCTACATGAACAATACGTCAATGGATAGAAAGATGTTCGATGTTTGACTCAATGAATTAAATACAAGTTCCATTTTTAAGCTACAAACATTCCGTTTCTTTCTTCTTGTAAAGTAATTGGCTTCTTGTACCATCTATAAATCTATTCATGATGAGGCGGCTATTTATTGACCTCATTTCTACAGCAATTAAATTTTGCAGGCGTTGAAGAGTAGCAGGTGTGGATTTTAAGCTCACACTATGCCGTCAACTATAAAATTTCAACCTATCTGTTATGAACTTCTGTTATGGATTCTGCTTATGGACTTTCTAACATTATGTTATAAAGCAGTTCCGATAAGCTAAATATTTTCATCTGACTTACGAAGAAGGCCAGAAATTTTCCTTTCGAATATGTAGCCATCATCTATGATTTTCTGATATCAGCTAGGCATCTATTAACGGGGATACGATTCTTTGTCAAACGTACAAAGAAATACATGATGTAATGCAGCAATGTATTCACCTCTTGCATTCTGCAGGCAGGAAACTACTTTTTATGAGCTATCTCCGTTTTCTCATAAAAAACACCGGCAATTTTTATTCGGATTATCCGGATAGAACAATTTGATTTTTCTTTTATTCAGTGATGCATCGTATATCTGTCTATCTATAGTCCTACATCACACACACACACACAATCTTATTTAGAAGATCCAAATTATCTGAAAAATGCAAAATAAAACTCTTTTGGCATCTACTTTCAACCCTATTTTCAGATCTTATTGCTTTAGATGGCTATGTTTATTTCTTTTATTAAAGAATACAGCTGTGCATTTTGAAACGAAATATTGCAATGAAAAACACTGTACGGAGAAAAGTATCCAAAAGAATTCCAAATGCATCATTTGAAATCATACAAGAACATGATACATCTGTAATTAACTGTACTGTACCTTCGCGAAGTTTGAATTTCTCCTTGCCGATAGCTTGCCAAATGTGGCAACCCAATTAACAGTACTAGAAAGATGCTTTTCAACACCTACAGTAAATTCACCGATATTGGATAAAATTTAGAATTCGTACTATTCATTTAAGTCTTATTAGTGATGATAAACAACCGAAATATAGATCTTAACTATGTAAGCTAACAATCTTAGTAATTAAAGGTGGAGTAGTGCAAGCACAACCAATAAAATCATAGCCACCATATGACATATATGATTTATTGCTTTATTATTTGAAATTTCATTAAGAATTCCTTTCGTATTTTCTAATATCCATACAGATAATATTCTCTTTACATGACCACTAATGTTTATCAAAACAATACTAGAAAACTATCTTAATTAAAACATCTTGTAAATTTTAATTACGTCGCATTATTGATATCAGATGAAATTGCCTAAATTATAAACTATTCCAGACACATATAATTCATTGCATTTCTGAATACTTGTGGTATGTACTGTCAAAATTATCATTAATAATCCGATCATCCATTTATACACAGGGGAATTCCATATTCTCTAGAATGAGCATTGGATGGATAAATCATATGGTTTTAATAAATCTCAAAGCCGAACTATCCCAGTCATCAAAATACATTTTCATTAGAAACAATCCCTAGTTATGAATATGCATAGGGGAAGATAAATAAAAGTGGCAGTACAATAAATTGTTAGCATCACATATTTTTTGCCTTTTGAGATTTGAAGCGAGAATTCCAAAATGTTTTTTTCTATTTTGGTTTTTATCCATATTTTTTTTTTATTTCATAAAATATTCAAATCATTTCTACTTTTTGAAATATAATGTGCATAAGTAGAAAAAATTATTTTATTTGTAAGAAATTTCAATTTAAATGTTCTTCTGAACTTGCGTTTTAAATTGCCATCAAGTTCACAAAAATCACTTATAGAGAGTTTATGTCTCTGTGTATATATTTCAACTTGAAAATTTAAAAATGCAAAGAGATTGATCGATCAAATTTGGTTTATCGGTCTTAAACCAAAATTGTAAATTTGCATCGACATCTGGATCAAATCTGCCAGCGATTAAAGATACTTTTCAAATTACATTTTAATGATTTGTTACACTATAACAAGATAGGGCACTAGACTAACTAATATGTTTCTAAACGCGTACAGACTGACAAACTAGATTCTATTTACAGACAGGCAAACAAGTTTACAATTAAATAGTACATGAATTTTTATTATGTATATTATATATATTATCAATTTATTTATTTGTATTGATAGATTATTAAATAATTCTTAGCTACTGAGTTCTTCTTTAACAATTTAAAATTTTATCAACTGAAAGTGAAAATAAATTTATGTATTTGTGTGGACTATATCTTGACAATAATTTAAATTGAAATTTCAAAATTGTAAAAAATATGACCGGAAACTAAATAAAGTATGGCGAAAAATAAATAAAGTAATTTAAAATATCTATAATAATTACACTTATAAAGATAAAAAAAGCTCTTTTTTATAACAACATTTTTAATAAAAAAATATTTAATTTATTTATTCTATCAACCCTTCTTATGACTTTTGGTATATGTAATCCCAAAACCGAAGAAATTTCATTCAGTAATTATAGTTTCTACAGCTTGTTTTTGTATTTTCATCTTTTATAAAGTAGGTAGTAGTAATAAAAATGAAAAACCTTTCATGGCTTCTTTTTTAATTTTCAATTGAAACTAACTACAAATTTTGTACAGAAAGCATTACATAATTTACTTTATGTCTATTCTTTGTTGTTATCAGCAGATATCGTATGCATATTTTATGATCTATCAAATTAATCTCCTATCATTCATAACTAATATAGTTAACCACAGTAAGTTTTAATAATAACCTATCTCAAAGCATGTTCTAACGGAAAACCTTAAAATATAGTGTGGTTTAGACGTCTGAATTCTCGTTATTAAATTCTGAATTGTATTATAATTTCTATTCCTTAAATTACTTTATGCTGTGAGCAAAGATTTGTATCGAACATGATAAACAGATCATGATGGCGAAATAAGGCTAAGTTATGTAAAAAGCAATGTCAAATTAGAAAAACTGATTTAAGAACTCTTGTTTTGCTAAATTTTTATTAGAAAAGGCATTTTTCATTTAATTTAATCCCATCCGATAGGCATGTATTTAAAAGTACACTTGATTAAATATTAATGTTAAAGCAAAAAATTTAAATATTCGCCAGTGACTCCTTCACAAAAATAGAATTCTATTTTTGAGAAAATTAATCGTTTGTCAAAAGTTTTTGCTCGAACAAGGAACAATATTAACTCATGAATGGAAAAAATGTGAAAGGTTATTCTTCAATTTGATCATTATAAATAAAAAGTCATTTCCTACTTATAATGAATGAATGACATTAAAAATAGAAATTATATTTTGTTAGTATTTATAAAATTGTGTTCAGATTCAAAAGGAGTATTTTCCAAAAAATAATTCATAAATTTTTTAAAGGATTCTGATTTAGTTTTAATATTATCAAACTAACATTTAAATCTAATATATTGCTTCATTCCACGACTTATTTCTAAAAAAAATTATTTATCTCTAAATTTCGGTATTAAATATTTTTTGGCTGATTGTAAAAGTAGGTAGCTGATTTAATTTCAAAACAGACTAATTTTTTTGAATAATCTCTGAAGAAATAGACACATTTAACTCTAAAATTAACCCTATTATTTTACAGTTCTTATGGCTGGTATGTGTTCTTTGAAGAAGGATCCAATGTTTAGAAACAAAAAAACAATAGTGATTTTCTATATAGTTTTCAAAAGTTTGATATACAGAAACACACACACACACAAAACAACTTACGCTATAAAAATGACGATTATCATAGTCACAAATATGATAGATTTGAAAATAAAACCAACAATTCATCAGCAAACGACAATTCTAAAAATGTTTCTTGAAATTATAAATGAAAATTAAAACATAGAAAACTATAAAAGAATTTAAAATTTCAGTTGGCCTTCAAAACTCCAATATGTTCTTCCTAATCTTGAATAACCTTCCATATGAAAAGTTTATGTAAAGAAAAGAAAACGATATTTACGGCTGCCAATATTTTTTTACTTGTTTGGATCAACCATTTCTGAAAACAATGTCTTCTACATTACAAATTATTTTCAGAATTCTCTTTCACTTCCACATCATTTTCTACGCTTTGATTGGAAATTTTCATCTGTCTTATTCTCTGTGATTTAAATATTAAATCGAAATCCTCATGAAAAAGTATATTTCTCCAACATCTAATAAAAATTCTTTCAAGGACTGTTAATTTCGGAATGTGACAATAAATCGATACTAGGACAATACACATTCGTTTGCAGTATTTGAAATTGAATTCTTAATTATTTTCCAATCACTTTCGTATCTGATTTACGCATCTTCTAAGTGTATCGGTCGTTCCTTCGCATCTGATTGCTTCTCTTCTAAAGATTTTTTTTGTTTGGAACTCCAATTGAATGCCTTTTATCGGAAATATGCAAATAGTAGAGACCTTCTATACATTCTCATTCGGTTACTTTTGACATTTGAAAACTATTTTCGATAAATCTTAAAGATAATTTATTTCTGTTATAAAATGCTAAGGCATTGTTATATTATACAAGGCATAAATAATTTTTTATTTGTGCTTTCAATATATATAAATGAAATTTGAATGCTTCCTCCAAAATTTAAAGCATTATATAAAACTTAATGCGAAAAATATATAAAGGTAAACATTTGTGAAAAATAACCCAGCATTTGGTAAAAAATGATTTCCAATTATTAGACTGTAGATATGATAAAATTTGTCGTTCCTGAAAAGTAAGACAACTTTTTGTCAAATTTTTATCACTATATAATTTGTTACAAATGGCTTGTTAGCCTCTAAAATTACAGGATCCCATGTATTTTGCTAGCTTTGCAAATACTGCAATAATTTCTTTATATAATATAACATCAATTAATGAATTAAAAAAATTTGACATATTATTAAGGTAAAAATATGACGTCAATGATTATTTGAGGGTAAAATAATTAAAAATGCATTAACATACATATTCAGGTCTTACTGGGTTTTAGGCCTGAGTATGAGCCCAGAAATCACTAATACCAGTTTGTTCTAAATAAGTTTTCCACTTCGATATTGAACACAAACT
>JAPMOR010048372.1:21885-37623 GCA_026543865.1 Argiope aurantia | reverse complement strand
AATTAATATGAATCATTATGAATTTATCGAAAATTATCAGTAATATGAATCATTATGAAATTATCGATAAGCATCCATTATTATGAATCATTTTAATGATATAGATAAACATCAAGCAATATGAATCATTAGGATGTTATTGATAATCATCAATTAATATGAATTATTATGAAGTTATAGATAAACATCAATTTAATATGAAAAATGACATTTCTTTAGAGAGCCTACCAGTTTGTAGGTTACAGATTTTGAAACAATTACGTCACGGAACGTGAAAGAAAGACGCTTTTACTTGTTGTTAATGTCAAATATCTTTTACGCTAAAAGTACTATCCATCACCAACAACACACACCCCTGGGAAGGGTCTCTGTAAATTCGGATAATACATTCTCCTCATCCCCAAATAATGCACCCCCATCAGCTGATCTCGTAAAATCTAGCCTGTTATTGTAAATTTCGTTTTTAATATTCATTGTGATTTCTAAAATTTATTTTCTGTTTTCCCCGAAATTTGCACTGCCTTTTAAATAATCAATTCATGTACAATTTAACTAAATAATTGACTAACCTATTTCAATATTTATCCTTTTAAAGTAAAATAACAAAGATTCGCTTAGCTATACTCAGTATCGGTTAGTTGAAGGTTTATTTGAAAAGCTCCACAATATATTCTATTGAAATTAAACAATAGAAGCGACCGTTGTTGATATTGTCCTAACTTTATGATTAAATATGATGAGTATTCATGAGACAGAGCAGCTACGGTACAATAATTTTACCAGATGGAAGTGAACGCTCATATTTCATGAGTATATACTAAACAGTTGCAATAGTGAGAGTGAGTATCTATTATCATCTACTGAAACATTTTGATGCTTACCATTTGTAAAGAGATGTAAAAAAAAATCATCCATGTCTTGCATTGATTCCTAAAAATAGAATATAAAATCTGTTGAATATCTTTGTGAGACAATTAACTTATAAATTAATCATATTTCCTCTTTATTTATACAAATTAAGCTATCAAAATGTTTTTACTACTTTTTTTCTCAGATCTTTTCTCGACGAGTAAAACTTTTATTTTTGATGTATTTGTAACTGTTTGCGACGTACAGTAAGAAATTTAAAATAATCATAAATTATTATATAAATTCTACACATTTAAAAAAATAACTTGATGTCTTAAGATTTCTCATACAGGAATTCATGAAATATTTCTTTTTCTCTGCTCCAAAATTTAAAACATATGCCATTGATGTTAAGCGCATCTACAAGTGCAAAAAATAAGATTAAGACTTCAGAAAAAATGGTGCTACTGTGTTATGGATGGAGCCTCGATGTTAAATATTGAGTTCTTTTATATTTATAATGATTCTAATTATTCTTTATTGTTAACTCAGAAATATTAATCTTCAGCTAAGTAAATTTATTTACTAAAATTATTTATCAAGAAAATATTTGACACAGCAATTACATAATCATTATTGTTAAAAAAAATGGAAAATTTTAATTCAAATTTGAATGCACACTTATATCTGAATATATTCATTTTATTCGATCTATATCGTGTTATTGCATGTAATCAACAGAAAAAAAAGAGAGGAAGTCCTTTTTCTTTAACCTAATCCAGGATTTAAATGTGGGGCCGTGGTGGCCGGAAGGTAAGATATCGCCTCGTGAGCCGTATGGCTTCAGGTTCAAGACCCGTTTCCACCGAAAAACTGTCGTGTAAGGTGACTTGCTGCACTCCAAATCCGTCCAGGCCAAACGTCGTCCCGCTGGTGTGGTGTGGAGAAGGGATGTCGTCCTCTTCATCTAACCGTGATTCGAAATTACGGGGTCCGCTCCAAAATAGCCCTAGTGTTCCTATACAAATGGATATTAATATTATTTTTATTGGGATTTTATTACATTCCCTCAAAGGAAACAATTTTTAATTACATGAGTTTTTGAAATTTTACATGAAAAATTTTTTTTGAAATACTACGAAAAATTTAATACAAATCTCAGCTATTTACAATCTAATTTACTGGTATTTAACATCTGCTCATATAATCGAATGAAAATACAAGATTATAGTTCACATAATGCTGAAGTATCTGTTTTATTTTGAAAAATGTTTAAACTTTTTATATTTTTTAGGTTAGAAAAAATCAATGAATATGAGAAGCATTTAAAATATAATAATCAAAAAGGTACTTTATATTTTATATTGACTCTTTACATTTTATTTTTGAATTTTTTCATAGTAATGCAACTATTAAGTTTTTTTCATATTTTTTTAATTCTTTTCAAATTTTGTTATTTACTTTTCTGTTTTCTGAGAACATTTTTTATATCAAATATTATAAATTATTCATGGGATTGTTTAACATTTTATTTTCTTTTATAAATAACATTCAAAAAGAAATTGTAATCGCCAAAATAACTCAATTTTCATATATAGCTTCAGATCTCTCTATCTTCAGATCAGGTTTCTCATATTTATGAATAACCTGGAGTTAACATAACTGAATAATGTGTGTGTTTCGGGTGCAGTTGGTATGTTCGTATATGAATGTGTCAACAGGAAAACAAAATAAACTATATAGATGAAATTTGACATGTGGTTATTATATCCAAATTATAGACTTTCTAATTTTGGAATAAATCATCCATCGGAAGTACTTTTAAGAACATGATTTTCATCAAAATATTACAAAACTAAAGATTTTATAATTCGTATGAAATGCACATTTACTAATTCATATTTAAGGAAATTAAAATAGGCATTTCAATTCTCTTATGTTTCCACACATCTTCGTTATTAGATCACATCTCCTTTTTCAATTTTACGTTGAAGAGAAATCTATGACATTAATGAAACAACTATGACATTAATGAAATATACTGGAAACCCCACGGACAATGGTGGGATGGATACAAAAATGAAAAAGTTGTTATATTTGATGAATTCTATTCCTGGTATTCATATGGAGATTTGTTGAGATTACTTGACAGGTATCCGCTTTCAGTACGAACAGGGAAAAGAGGGAACATTCCACATCCAAGGATTTGTCACATTTAAAGAGAGAAAAAGGTTAACTCAGCTAAAGCAAATGACAACAAAAGCACATTGGGAGGTGATGAAGGGCTCTCTTAAGCAAAAAGAAGAATACTGTTCTAAACAAGAAAGTAAAGTAAGTGAGTTTTTTTCAAAAAACTTAAAGAAAGAAGAGGAAAATGCTTTGGAAAAACTCCAAAGAGATTGCCATGATTACGATAACTTGTTTTCCATTTACAAAGAAAATTTTAAACTTTCTTGTCGGTTCCATACTTTCATTCAAAAGTATCATGGCCTAAAACAGGAACCGAGAGACCACATAACATCCTGTGTTGCCATTGTAGGACCTACTGGCACAGGTAAAACGGGTCAAATAAGATACAACTATGACATTAATGAAATATACTGGAAACCCCACGGACAATGGTGGGATGGATACAAAAATGAAAAAGTTGTTATATTTGATGAATTCTATTCCTGGTATTCATATGGAGATTTGTTGAGATTACTTGACAGGTATCCTTTGAAAGTGCCAATAAAAGGCAGCTATGCGGAGTTCAACTCGGAAATCATATACATAACAAGTAATCAACACTGGTCGGAGTGGTATCCAAACATCCCAAACAAAGATGCCTTGTGGAGGAGGATACAAGTCAAAATTGACCTCACCTACATGGATAGAAAAGATGCTTGGAAAGGACCAATGGTAAGTAAAAAAATTGTCATTGTTTCCCTTTAATGCCTAACCCAATGCCTTAAGGTGTTTTAAAATCTCCCACCGCAAGGGTGGTCGATAATTTTAATTGTTGTTAAAAGTCACAGAATGTACAATTAATCAGCGACAGTTCAAGAATACCGAGTTTTATGTTAATTGTTTCTATGGACCGATGGACTGGACCGATTACTAGAGAATTACGTAGGAAGCAGTCCATGACGTCAGAGGGAGGAGCTTAAAGTAGGTCAACCAATCAAAGATCACAACTGAGCTTGAAGTGATTCTGAAAAATTCCATAACTGTGAAGAAATAACTATTAAATTAAGTGTAGATAATTATATTCACTTTTAATTTATACAAAACACTTCTTATTATTTATTATATTGATAGTCTTTCTTATTTAATGAACTTTTTATTTTTGATATGCTTTTATTTTAGAATTTCTTGCTCCATAACAGAAAACATTTCTTGATAATAAAAAAAATTAAATAATTTAAAATATGTTTTATAATCATATCAACGAGAACGCGACATAAAAGTGAATCGTCAATTCCATCAACTTAGCTCATTATGAACTTTAAAATATTCTAGAGAAAACTGTGACAAAATTTTATTTCAAAATTATATATTATAAAACGAATCTAAATCACATGCACAAGTAAAATGATAATATTTAATTAACAAAAAAAAGAAGAAAAAATCAATTAATATTTCTATTCTAAATAAATATTATATGCTAGACATTTTGCACTCGAAAAGTGGAAATGCTTTAAAAATGAATAATTTTGTATTTAAAGTGGTAATACTAAAATTTTAAGCATTATCTTGATACAATAAACGTCTGTCTCCTACACAGAAAATGTTTTTTGTCCTTTAATATATGCGTTTAATGGCAACTTTTATTCATTTTAGAATAAATAGCATATGTTTTATTTGGTGTATATAAATGTTTTGGTGCGCAGCCATAAATATAGTTTATTTGATACTAAAACTGAAATATTGCTTGAAATCTTTAGTAGCATTTCTTTAGTTAAATAAAAATGATAATAATTTCGTAAAATTATAATGAACTTACTGTCGCACCTTTTGTACTTTTTTTAAGTAAAAAACAATTTATCTAGAAAATTCTAACGATATTTATTTCTACTTTCTGTTCAAACGAGTATTGCTTCAAAATTAAAACATTTTCTTCCATCTCTTGTTACCTTCAAATTATGCTTTTTTTTTCGGATTCAAGAATTGTGCAAATATTTATTGAATAGATTTTTTTAACATCTCTATTTATTTATTTTTTATTATTTTACAATCCATCAGTATTTTTTAACAGATTGCGAAATAATGTATTTGTACAAAAAAGGCTGATTGCTAGACAGATAAATAAAAGTAATCATCTATTTTCATTACTTACGAAAAACAATCTGAAAAATAGCATAGTTCTTTAAAACAGAGGAATCTAATTTATAGTTCAAACATTTTACCTATGCATTTTTAAAAATTGTGTTTCATTGTTATTTACTCAGAAAAATTCAACATTTGTGAAAAAAGTTTATGAATAGAATTGAAATTTCGAAATTGATTATTTTTAAAATAAAACACTAGATTGCTTGTATAAAGTACTAAAAGAAAGGGACACATCAAAATAGAGTCAGAATTTGTAAAAATATAATTCACAATAGAATGATTGCAAAAATAATTATATATTAATTCCTATGAAACAGGATAGATACAATGTGAAGTAGATATATCAACAAAAAAGCAACAAAAATTTAATTTCCTTGTTCAGATAGCCTGACATTCTAAATGACACGCTCTTTGCATGGTATTGTGTTTGCTATTGTTGCGGAACTATTCTTTTTAAAGTGTTCTTTTCTTTTACATTCCTTTAAGTTTTGCATTCTTTTTATGGTAGTAAATCACCTGAATTTGTTTTGTTTTTCGTGCTCACTCCTCCTTGATTTGTTGCAGAATTATGATAAAAGTTCTTTAGTGAAGTTGTAGACATCATTTAAGACGTTTTTCAGTTAATTCTAGAATACATCAACTGATGCATGATAAGATTATAACTATCTGGCTTTCCTTACCTAGTTAGTTTAGAAATAGTTTGGGGTTAATTATCCCTACATATCATGGGATGAGTACTTGCAGAAAGTATTGTGCCGTGGTCTGTAATGGCACTTATTCATAACTCCCACCAATGCTGCCGCGACATTTCGATCCTTCAATTTTTCGGAATAGATCAGAGTAGCCACTTTTAGTTATATAGTTTATTAACTTACACCAAGATGTATACACGTATACCTAATCTCCAAAGTTCTGAGATTTTAAGAAATTTTATGTTAAGTATTATTTATATTAAGTTTCAAATATTATATGAAAACAAAATGCAGGAGGCAATTATTATCTAATATTGATCTTGTCTCAAACCATCTTAAGGATATCTTATTTATATAAGGAACACCTTGTCCTACTTGGGAACACCTGAAATGCGGCGATAAGAAACGGCCAATTAGTAGTTGGTTCTCGCTACCTTTTTAGTATTGAAACGTTATGGAGTTCGTTGCTTTTAATTATGACGAGACATACCTCCTAGACATATAGAAGGGATTGCACCTTGGCCGATAATGGCTCTATGGATTCTGCCATAATGTACGGCAATGCTGTCAGTAGTAAACGAGTAACTATTTGTGATTATATAAATTATATCTGGACAAGGATATCTTATTTTCAAAGATCTTAAATTTTTAGACAGACCCTATGTTGGAAGTCTTATGTTTCTTTAAGTGCATTAGAATATTTATATTAAATTTTGGATACTATTATTTTCAATCTAATTGAAGGAACCAAGTACTTTCTAATACTGATATCGTCTCAATCCATTTTAGATACTAAAAGTCGTTCTTTCTCAAAAAGAAGACTATTTGTAAAATTAGATAAACTTATTATCAGAATGCAGTGGTGAGAATTAATGCTCACACAAATAAAATAAAATAGATTTTTATTTTCCCGCTCAGACTCATGAAAAAATAAGAAGAAAAGTGAAATTTTAAACAGGTGACTAAACGAAGCATGGTCCACAGATATTGCATTTATTTTTTTTCCAAGCAGAACGGAATGGAATATTATTGAATAGAAATAAAACAATGCATGATTAGTTCAGAAATATTCCAGAATCGAATGTGTAACAAATCATTTACAGAAACGGAACTCCATTCTAGAATTTATTAAACAGAAAAATGAGATTGCAAAATTTCTTTCCTGAATAAATTTAGGAAAAATATACTTTAATTCCATGCATAATTTCTCAGTACTATGATAATTCAGTTTGTTTTGATTTAAATTTTATTTAAAAAAAACCTTGCCTAAACGGTAAAATATTGCTCGGACAGCTTATATCTGTAATATTCTCATTTAATTAACTACACATGCATTAAAAAGTAACTCAACATTATCAAACAAATTGTTAATTTATTTATGAAGATAAAATTTTAGAGAAATTCTGATTTCTGCAGAGGACACATTACAATGTAGAAAATTATAGAATTTTCTTGTCACACTTTGAAAGTATTTTTCAAATGTTAGTTGAATTCCCGATAATTCGTTGAGAAATAAGATTAAAACTAAGATTAATTAAGCAAAATAAGATTAAAACTACCACATCAAGAAAAAAAGTAAATTAAGGGATTTTATATTTAACAGCCCCGTTTTTCAGGAATCTATTATTTTAAATAGTAACTAATTCTTAAATATTAATTTTATACATAACTTATTATGATTGTTATATAATAAACACTCAAAATGTCTACGATGAGCTATTTCTCTTTCCATGTTTGTACTGGAATCCTTCATAGTGAATACAACAAATCCTGGGAATAATAATAAAATAAAATAAATTTTTTTTATGGTTAAACTAACTTCCTGTCTTTTGCATAGTGAAAGAAGTTGCAAGCAGGTGAAATAAAAGATCAAATAAAAAATTGACTTAGATCAATTCTGAGTATCCATTTTTGGTATAACTGTGCCAAAATGCTCCTGTATGATCGAAGCAAAAATATGAAAACTCGTAAATAAAGTACTCCCTTTCTTACTTCAAGAAACACGTATTTCCTATTACATTCCTTTTCTATTTTATATATACAATACGCGGAAGTGAGTCAATTGAAACAATGAAATGCTCGAGTTAGGCTGAGTTTTCACCGCCAATTGGGAAAAGAGCAAAGAATTGTCTGAGAATTGTTTCAACAAAGGAAGACAAGAGATGTTTATCCAATACTTAATTGTTCCTTTTCTATATATCTGTATTTCTTTCAAGTTCGCTTTGAGGAGAAAGTGAAACGAGCACAAACCAATCAAATAAGCTTAGGAAAAGATAACTATCTTTTATTTTGGGGCTTATAAGATAAGCCTGATTTTAACTCCATTTTGATGTACACTTTTCTTTTCACTTTATTCAGGCAAAGATCCTCCCGACTATGATTTCCCAAAGTGTATGCAATCTAGCATTCTATTTTTTAAATGATTTGTTTCAGAATATCTATCCTCTCTATTCTTAAAGTGTCTCCATAATATTTAAATTATTCTGGTTAAATAAATTTGAGTCGCAAAGTTTTAAAAGACATAGCTAAAATATTTGTACTAACCATATTCCTTTGTTTACGGATCTGTGCTGTTTTTCAGATTGTCCTTTGTAAATAATGAAAAAAGGTAGTTTATTTTTTCATCCCCTGCTGCGTGTTTTTCTTTCTTTCTTTTTCTATGCATGATATCAGAGTAATCAGTTTTTACTTGTCAACTATATCGTATCGATATCTTCGGAAGAACTGATATGGATTAAAGAATAACCAAAATATTAGAATTCTATTTAATGAATATTCGACTATTTATTGAATCATATAAAAATCATATCCTGGGGTTGATAATATATGGAAGGAAAGGAATTTTTATTTGAAAGAATTCTCCTTTGAAATGAATGTTAAAGTAAACGATATTAGGATTTTGTAATGAGAAATCGTTTGATGTTATTATAGGCTCAAAAAGTGCAACAGTAAGCTGATTATAATTTTTCTTTCTCATGTATTTTTTGAAAGTTTCAAAGAATAAATAAATATTGCCAAAGTTTTCTAGTAATTATTCAGTTTCAGTAGAAAATAAGCTCTCTTTATGCTTGCGAATAAATACATTTATATATATCAAATATAAAATATGCCATATATTTGGAAAAGATTAATAATTGCGTATATTAATGAACTCAAAACTTTTTCTTCGTGAAAGACACATTTATACATATTTTACTAAGATAATGCTGATACTTTTGGTGTAATCATTTCATTAAACTAAAAATTCATTCATTTGTAAACATTTCCTCTTTTTACATGCTCAATTTTTATCATATAAAATTCTTTTACAAAAGAACCATGGATTATTTTTTTCTCTCTTTTTTGATAATCAGATTTCTTCACTTTATATGTGTAAGGGATTCTAATTTATTTTATAATATAAATTTTGGAATAAAATTTTAGTTGCAATTTTCTCTAGAACTTTTTTAAGATCTGTTAAGAAGAACTTTTTTAAGATTTGTCTTTTTTTAAATATAATTTCATGGAACCGACTATTCACATTTATCTTACTTTTCTCTTTTATATTGTTATAAAACAAATTTCAAAATGATTAAATTTCTTATCACTGAAAAATCTTATTCTCCCTGTAGCATGAAATATAAAATAAATTATTTAAAAATGTAAAGTCCATTAAAATCAATACAGTCAGTATATTAAATAATAAAATGTGTTTTGAATTAAATAAGATTAAATATATTGAATATAATGATACACACAACCTTTTTAACATATATTTTTTCGGATGATGAAATTCTTCAGAATAATCCCGGCCTTTATTGTATGAATAATATGAAATTCCTCTCTAACAAAAAATTTAAAAAAATGAGATAAGATTTAAATATGAATATAAGTGGAAACGCACGTTTAATTAAACAAAAAATGAATAATACCAATTTTAATTTTCTTAGATGTGAATTAGAACGTGTGCATTTCATATTAAATATGGCTTAGTAAATGTATTGTTTTGTAATATTTTGAAGAAAATTGTAAACTTAATAGTTTTCTTCCCTTTGGATGATTAGAAGGTCTACAGTTTAGCTATAAAGGCCACATATTAAATTTCCTCCACAAAAGGCATTGTAATTTTCTGCTCGCTCATTCGGATACGAATACACCAACTGCGTACTGAACATACAAATTGTTCCGTTGCGTTAAATCTAAGTTGTTCATAAGGATTAACTACTGAGTCCAGTGATAGAAAACCTAATTAAAGATAAAGCTATTTTGACGATTATAGTAATTTCGTAATAACAATGCCCTAATAAAGCATCAAACGTGAAAATAATAAAATAATGTTCTCAAAAAGAATCAAAGACAGTATTTTAAAACATTGTAATTAAATATGAGAAAAATTATAATTGCATTGCCACGAAAAATTTTTTTAAAAAAGTAAGTAGTGAATTTAAAATACAAAATACCTACATGTTGCTTTCTTCGAAAACTCTTCTTCATTAACATTAACATTTTCTTCATTAACGTGTATATTTTTTATAACTCCGATTACAGATCTCCGTAATTTATATTAATAAATTAATATTCTTGATTATATTAGCCGCATATCTACATTTTCCATTTCGAAACAACATCCGATTAGTTTAAATATTTTGCTTAAGAGAGACTTCCAAAATTAATAAATTTAATTATACCTTTTTTTCGGGTGCTGATTTCTATTCACTATTGTCATTTTACGACTATTGTTCTCTTTCATAATATTGAAATTCGCAGCTCCCTAATACAGTCTTTTTATAAATAAAGATAAATAATCATTTACTTCATTATATAATAATCATTGCAGACCTTCCAACATGCCACTATTTTGAAAATGTAACATTTAATTAATTTATATTTCCTCCTATTTTTATTGATACTAACAATAATCTGATCCTTAATTATTCTGTTATCAAGTGAAACTTAAGTAAAAAGTTAACTTCAGAATTCAGAATAGTTACGGCTCTCAGGACAAAATCAAACTTAGAATAAAAGATAAAATCCAAACAGCCGATATTTACTATCGAACTTCTTTGAAACATGTGGTATTAGAAAAATATAAAGTATCAGATGTTTTCGAGGAAATTTTCATTTTGTAAGAATTGACTTTTAATACTGCCCCAAATTCCTTATCCTGCAAATAAATGCCAAAAATGCTTTCTTAGGGCTTATAACAACGAAAAGAATGCAAGAATTATGCACCAAAATTCTTTTTCCTAAGATATTTTTTCTAAGATAATTTTATTAAAAAATTATCAACTTGCAAAATGTGCTTACGCAACGATTACTGAAAATTGTCTTTAACCAGTCTTTAACCAGTAATTGTCTTTTTGAAATTCGCAGCTCCCTAATACAGTCTTTTTATAAATAAAGATAAATAACCATTTACTTCATTAGATAATAATCATTGCAGACCTTCCAACATGCCACTATTTTGAAAATGTAACATTTAATTAATTTATATTTCCTCCTATTTTTATTGATACTAACAATAATCTGATCCTTGACTTTTGACTTTACTGACTGACTAATCTGATCCTTGATTGACTTTTAATACTGCCCCAAATTCCTTATCCAGCAAATAAATGCCAAAAATGCTTTCTTAGGGCTTATAACAACGAAAAGAATGCAAGAATTATGCACCAAAATTCTTTTTCCTAAGATATTTTTTCTAAGATAATTTCATTAAAAAATTATCAACTTGCAAAATGTGCTTACGCAACGATTACTGAAAATTGTCTTTAACCAGTCAATCTTCAGGGATAATTTAAATTATTTTTTGTTCTATAATTATTAAAAGAAGAAACCTTATTTTAAATAAAATAAAAATTATCTCCGAATAAATAATTTAAATTGTACATGATTGAATTATTGAAATTAAGGTTTTCGGATTTCCTTTCTTTGTATTGTTACAAACCAAATGAGGGTCCATGAAATATATGCTAATAACTCAAATATTACAAAAAAAAGTTCTATATAAGGAATAATTTTTCTTCGGGCATTTTATTGGAACAGAAGAGTTTTGCATTGCAATATTTGATAACAATAAAATTAATTTTCCATTAATTATAATTATACAATCATACTCAATACGATACCAGGTCTATTATATCCGTTGAATAAAGCTATATTCTTAAAGAAAATTTCAGCAAAAATTTATTTTAAATTTCCCCCTAAAACAGATTTCAAATACCAATTATTTGAGCATGAAATAAGTGTGTTCTATGATTGAATAGCTACAGTTATCAAGTTAATTAGTTAACGTTCCGTTTGTGAATGGTTATGGTAATGCTTCAGTTATGTATCTTGTAGATATATTTGAATGTTTGTGTACTGTGTGTAATGGTCAAATATTCATTGCCGACATGTTCAGAGCAATCATAAATATTCGAATTTTAAAAAAAAATATCTTCCAGGTAGACCAGTGGACACTTTTAATCTAATAAATTCGACAACCGGACTGTCGTAAATCATCCAAGGACATTTTCATTTCTGTGAATGTATGCAGCAAACGGCGTAAAACCGTAAATGCTTTATTTTATTATTATTCAAGCAAATATAATCTCCAATAAATTGTGAGATTTAGAAAAAAGATAATTTTTATTTACTATATAAATTCTTTTAAAAAAATGAATTTTTTTTCTATCTTATACCTCTAGAAATAATAAGAGAGAAGGTATATTTTTTTCTTTAAAGGTCAGACCGTTTGACCTCTATCTACTAACTTTGGAACTAAGGAAGTCGAAAACTAAAATTCAAATTAGATGTTAGCGAGATTTTCCAGTTATTTCTATGGTAAATTTAGGAAATAAAATTGCATGGAAACTATTTCTACACCATTTTGAAAATGAAAAAAAAAATATTTTAATGACAACATAATAATCTTTTCTAAAATACTACTTTCCAATAAATACTAAAAAATATATTTATGCATAATTTACATAAAAGTATTTAAATATATAAGTTGATTTTATATTTGTAATTAAATTCTAACCATTTTCAACACTTAGAAAAATCATGTAATTCATCTATATTGTTCAAAATTAATCATTCATTTCCTTTACATTGATCAAAACAAAAATTATATTCCATTTTTTTAATTTCTTTAATTTCATCATTTACTGCGAAATCTGTCAAAACTTAAGTATATTAGAAAAAGTGTTTATTTTCAAATTTTTATTGACACATTTTAGTCAGAATGCCTGCTACTGAAAGTAAAATGAGTAATGCCCTTTTAATTTTATATAAATCTCCTTAATAACAGATCATATAATCAATGAACATGACTTTTCCTGGATAACATAAAAAAGCGGCTTAATTTGAAGTTAAATTTTATATATGTAGTTTGAAGATCCAAAAAGTTATATATTTGAAATTACGAACTATTCTGTTATAGAAACTGGGAATATCAAATTACATAAAAGGAAATAAAATGTAATTAATTCAGTATTTCGATGAGGATACTAAGAACTGAAAGTAGCTGTATAATATCAGATTTTAAAACTTTTCCCTTCATATTTAAAATATAAAGTAGTTGAAATCGATGATTAATGTAGATGCATATGACATCTAGCATCAGATTGTGCATTGACGCGTTTCGGAGTTTTCTTTGTCTGATTTCTTATATATAATTTCACTGGAAAACTTATAATGTTAGCTCTAGAAAGGTTTTTCTGTTAAATCATAAAACACTTTCATAAATTCATCCTTCATTTTCTTCCTTTAGAATAAGATTTTTTCGGCCGTTTTATTTTTTCTGATGCAAGAAATAAAAGAATTTCTGGAAAAAGAAATGTTGCTGATGTTTAATAAAATGGCTGTCGAAAGCTACTACTTCTAAACTGTCTGAGTGAATCAATACAGATAAGATTAATGGTGGCTTGTAAATTTTGAGATTGAATTTTTCAATCATTTTTCCATCAATGTGATTCCTTATTTACACTTCCTTTAAAAATCATTCTGTGTTTGCTCGCTATTTAAATTTATTTACGATTTTATTTTACTTTATCTTCATAAAAATATTTTTCTCCTAAATGTAAGAACTATAGAAACGATTTCTTAATTCACTCTTTATTTCTTTTAATGCATTATAAATGTTAAAAGTTCTTTTAATAATTTTCCAATGTTTTAACTATTTCGGGGTTTTTTTTCTAGTATAACGTAATATAATCATTTGGACTTCATACAAATATATCTTTATTTTCACCGGCTCAACACTAGATTTTTTTTCTGTTATGAATAATTTTTCTAAAATTTTTAGTTCTGTTTTGTAGTACTCCGAACTCTTTATCTGAATTTAAAATTTGAAAAACACTTTTTTTGAAAATGTGAGATTTATTTAATGGTTTGAAGTCTATTTGTAATCCCTATGGATCAATTATGAGCTAGAGTTCGAATGCAGTAAATTTCCAAATATTCATCCTCAGGTACACTGTTCTAAGCTCTGAAGCATCAAAAGAAAGAGAGCTTTTTAACCAATTCTCTAGATATTATCATAAAGAGAAATGAGATAAATTTTCCATAAATTATCTATTCTATGCGCTTTTTAAATAAATTAATAAAAGTAAACTCTCTCAAGCCATTCTTAATGATAATTACAATTTTATACAGTTTTGAATTCGTATAATACTTATTTAACATCATTTGTTTCATATTAGAAAAAAATGACATCGATTTTTCTTATAATCCTTTTTAAATGTTGATGGCAATGCTCTATTTTAATATTTTTAGAACTCATTTAATATATTTGTTTGAATAATTTCGATTGGGCACTATTAACATAGCCTGATAGTATATTTCAGAAAAGTTGGTTTCAGAATTCAGTGATTAGCCAATGGACTGAGTATTCTATTAATATACCGACAGATTCAAAGAACTGTTAGTAAGTATCAAAATGGATAAAAATTGCCATTCAAAATGTTGTCGCAAGTGTTAGGAGAATGAAAATTGCAAAAAATACATAAATGCACTCAAAATGGAAATATTTGTCAATGCATATAACGAAATACTCTGCCAGAGATGCATTATTACCAGGCTAATAAACAGTAAAAACCTCTATGGAGATTTAATGCCAAGGAGGGGGTAGGAAACTTCAGTGATTATATCTTGAGGTCATACTTAATGTTCGAAAGCTTGATCACATCAATATATTTGGTTTTTCTACAACATATCCTTTTAAAAAAATGAAACATAGTATTCCCGCCTCATTACAACCAAGCATGCTTGCTGGTTCCCCAGCTCATTCTTTCCGCCGAGGTTTATAATCATATCGATGCTGTATACCTAAGAAGATATAAGGAACACACACGATCCGTCGTTGATACTTATTTAATATAGTTTAGCCTCCTTTCGCAGGATCTTAATCCATGTTCACTTTTTTCTAAAGGGCCATCTTAAATCACTCATATATATGACCCTATAAACACAGCGGATAATCTCACAGCACGGATTTTCATCGTTGAGAGATACATGAAGTCCATACCCAATGTAATCAAATAGGTAAAGAAGTACTTTCTTATAGTAAATGTTAAAATGACACTATCTCCAACAATTCTTGTACGAATTACTCAAATGGGCCTTTTGTAGTTATTATTGTATTTTTGTCTTTTGTAGAGTCACATCGTAACCTAAGTAGTCTTTTTGCGATTTTCACCTCTCATCGGGGTTTGCGACACTATATTCAAGTGTAACTTATTCCTTTTGATATCTACAAATAATTCTTAGATGTTATTGGTCCATTTACAAAATATCCATTAAATTCTAAAATGTAGAAATTCATTCTGTTAAAATATTTCGACCTTTTTATTCACTTATAGAAACATAATTTTAGAAATTGATTCCATTATGAGCGGACAGTTACATACGTGCTGCGTTTTCG
>JAPMOR010048372.1:0-19713 GCA_026543865.1 Argiope aurantia | reverse complement strand
TCATCAACTTTGTTATTTCATGAGATTGAATTTCAACATTCAGGTATTCTTTTTAAAAATTAAAAAATAAAATTCTTTAGAATGATGGACAGATAAATTTGGAAAATGATTTAATTTTGGAAATTAGAATTATATCTTGATTTTCGAAGATTTAATCATACACATTTTATATGTATAATGGAAAAAAACTATAGCTCAATATTAAATATTTCTTCGATAGTTAAATGTTATTCAAATCTTTCAAAGAAAATGTTGATGCATTTAAAGTAGCAACATGTTAAAACAAATAATAAAGTAGTAAGATTCTTGATGATTATTATGTGCTTTAACTTTTTTCTTTTCTATTTTTCCCTTTTAACAAATATTCTAAATACTTGTTAAAAGGAAATAAAAATTGTACAGAAAATATAACAATTCGCAAAGAATTATTTGAAATTTAAAGTGCAATTAAATTAGAAACATTTACTAAATACACATTTATTTAATATATAGTTCTATTAAAATTTCAATGATAAAAATTTTTATAAAGTATCTTCATCATTTCTTTTCATTTAAAATTGATTTTAATCAAACCTGTTTACATTTGATTCGTCTTTTATCTGTTAACTATGACAGATTTTAATCAATGTATTTCGCGATAAATTTTCATCAATAACATTTTAATCTCTTAATGTTTGATTTCATATCAAAGAGTCTTACAAAGTGAATACTTTAAATAGAATGGGCACGTATGTATAAGTAGTGTGTTTACGCATGTTTTGGTTCACTATTCTAAATTTGTCTATCTTTTCTTTAGTCATTAAAAAAATCGTATTTTTATTCTTAAATCTTTAACAATATTATTTTTTAAACATTAATTATGTTTATTTCCTATTAAAAATCGTATTGTTTAAAAGAAATTAGATCATTCTAATCAATTTATTTAAAAAAATCTTCATTTCATTTATAAGTTTTATTTCAAAGAATGAATTGATTAAAATATATCTATAAATATTTGAAAGATACAAATAAAAATATATCTATGAATAATTCAAATTAAAATATATCTAATATATAATATATATTAAAATATAAAAGGATATAAACATATTTAATTTTTTCAAAAAAATATTTTTTTAAGATTTAAGAATAAAATAAGATTTCTTTAATGACAAGAGAAATGATAGACAAATTTAGAATGGTGAGCCAGAACGTGCTTAAGCACTCTACTTGTACATCTTTAAAAAACAACTTCTTCTTCAGTTTGATGATAGTAGATAACTACATACATTTTTAAAAATCTAAAGACCAATTTATAAGGCATATTTTTTTATTAATTGACACCTAAATCATTTTTTATGTATCAACATTATCTAAACTGACAAGAAGTTGTAAATTCAAAAAAGCTTTAGAAAGGTCATAACTATGTCTATAAACATGGAATGAAAAATGTCATTGAATGCAGTTGTGTCAAGTAAGTCAAAAGGAAATAGGAAAGGAATCATGTAAGGTATGTTTGGCAGTTAATAGTTAATATTAAGATTTAAATATTTTCGATGTATTTTATTTTAATAAAAGACTTTTCACCATCCAAATATTTAAAAACATTTAAATTAATGCGATTAATATTTTTCATAAAAATTTAAATTGCCGAAAATGTATGATATCTGATATTACTAAATAAATAATTTATGTATAAGCGAACGAATAAATTTCACAAAATGTGGTTATATATTAGAAATTAGAAATAAGAAATTGAAATTCTTTAGATCTATTCATAAAAAATCACTCCTTTCAAGCTCTAAACCTTTTAGTTAATTTAAAAGACCAACAATCAAAAATAATAAAACATAAGCGGTTACAAAGTAGCCATTTGGTCCTTTGTACAAATCCCTCCTATATTATTGTAATGGTGTATGGTCCATCATTATGATGCAACCAACACGACCCCACCCCAGTTGCTGAACATTCCATGGAAAAGAGAGCCCGCGTACTTTTCCGATAAATTCTCCTCCCCATGTTTAAAGTATTCCTTGTATAGAAGTTTTTCGAAATATTTAACTTGATTTATAGTAAAACAAGTAAAAGACTTTCAAAAATCTAATCAAAATATATACGAATTGATCATTAACTTTTCACTTCTTGCATTATTTTAGAATAATCGATTATTGGTTATCTTCATATAAGTTGTCTGAAGTTATAATTGTTAAAATAAATTACGGACAACGAATTAATTAGACCATTTTTATGAAGCAGTCCTGATAAAATATTAAAAAAAAACAAAAAAAAACCTAACTTATGTATTTTAAAAAACGCTCGATATGATTAAAAATCAATATGTTCATGCGCAATACTACAATTAAAAATTATTTTAAAATTTAAATTGCAATACAATTAAAAAGTTGAGTAAAATATACAAAATGGTTGTTATTATTACAGCTAATATAATTTTAAAAATTATTTTCTTTGTTTTAAAATGCGTTAAATTATATTATAATGCATTACTTCATTTTAATAAATTTAAAATTTTATTTTACTTTAATAAAAATTTCAAAATATGCTATTAATTGTGAATGAACATCGTTGTAATGAAGGCTTTAAAATTTGACTTTCATTCAAATTATTTTCCGTTCATTGAAAATTCTTTTTTCCATATCTTGTTTAACAAATAAAAAAAAATCATAACGTTTCTTACATCAATCTAAAAAGGCAAATCGGTGAAACATTTCTGCACTTTCTTTGCAGGTTTCTTCTCAGACTAATTCCCGTTTCTTGCTGCTGGATTATTTGGATAATTCGGTTATATTTTAAAATTAAAAGAAAGTATCGTTTCACTCCTATTCCATACGTTTGCATCGATGCCACTCAACCTGAATTACCGAGACTTGAAGAAATTTTCCTTTTTTTTTTCATTCCAACAAAAGAAAATCTGGTGAAAAGTAAACTTAGCTCATAATGTAGGAGCATAACATAATTACTTATGTAGAACTCTGCGTTCCTTCATAAGTGATTCCATTTAAATTTCAATTTGACTCAAAAATTTAGGCCTCTTTGTTTTCTTAGCTTTACACGTATTCGATTTATTGTGTCTAGAAGCTTTTCTCGTTAAATTAAATCATTGTACTTCACAATTACATTAAGAATGCAATTGAGAGCGGGCTCCGATTCTAACTTATCTTAGATAGTGATTTTCAATTTCTTCAATAAAATTTGCCAAGTATTCCGACGTTAAAATGTCAGCAGCAATTTATTTGTAATTTTTGATAGGATCAATAGCGAGATTAAACAAATTTTTTAAAAAAAATACAACAAATATAATTATTTAACATACTAAAAGTGATATTCAAGATCTTAAAGAGTTTGGTTTATTTATTATACAAAATTGAAAAAAATAAAAACAATAATAATACTTTACGGCATTTGTCAGAAAAATGGAACAAATAAATAGAATATCCATTTCTTAGATTTTAAATCAATTGACATAAAAAAATTAAAATTCATTCGACAATTGTCATGAAATATTCATTATAATATTCTTCCTATTGCATTGTAAGAATATTTTTACAAATGATGATGTCGTGTCCAAGATGATGTCGTGCTACCAAGAAAATGGGGTGCAGTAGCTTCTGAATGTAAAGACTCCTGGCCACCCGAAGGAAGAAGTCTGACTTTTAGTTCATATGAAGATGACACTCACACATTCACTTCCACAACCCCCTTTCACACACCTCATAGATAGAACACACAGGGTGAAGAACAACCATGCTCAAAACATGATAAGAAATCCGGGATGTCGAGATCACGAGAAAGACACGCTGCCTTTAGGCCAGAACGTCGCCATTGTTACAAATAATTCCCAACAATACTTTTAAAAGTTTCCAAAATATATTAAAACTCTACATGACAGTTAATGATTTCCCATAAGAACAGTATTACATTTTTTAAATCTTTATTTGCCTCAATTTTCAAAACCAACGGTATTTCTTTATGCCTTTTTTTAAACATATTGGAGAGATTGGTAAAAGTTGGCCAGCTGGGTAAGTTATGGAACGACTTAGTCTGGGTCCAAACTTCCCCATTTTACTGCTAATGCTTCAATCTTCACTACACTAAAAATATGCTACTACTACTTACTGTACTACTGCAACTTTGTTCCTTGTGAAACGATGTTCCTGCATATGTCTGACGTTTTCTAACTTCCAAATTCTACAAAGTAAGTTTTCGTTCAATAGCATGAAATGCATTTTGTTATTATTTGCTATATGTGACTACCATGAAATAATATGCTTTTTATAATCATTGTTTTTCTATGCTTTTGTCTCGTTAATTCTATCAAAATAATCGAATTCTTTCACCGTTTCTAGGTTGAGCAAGACGAACGGATTATATTAAAAATCTCGCCATCTTGCTTTAAGTGCTTCATGTTGCTCTAATTTGGCTTGCATATGCATTTATTAATTATTTTCTGCAATTTTCTTTAAATATGATCAATGAAATGTTTTAAAGCCTACTGCAAATTGCATTGATCTACAGATAATATTTTAGCACTCTTATATTTGGAAGATATGCTGATACCAAAGGAAACACATAAGGCACAGTAGGAGCATTTACTCTTGTTGTTGTATTCGGATCTATTTCGATCCCAAAGTTGTTTAATTTTGTAAGGAAATTAAAAACAGCATAGTTATTAAGTTGTTGCTTCATGAATGTGTTCACTCTGTTATTTTGTGAAATAATTCGTTTATTTTTTCTATTGTAACATAAGCCTATTTATCAGAAATATTTTACTTATACTGCGCTAGGTTTCTTGGATCTTTATGCTAAAATCTACAAATTTAAAAAGAAAAAAAACGCACATATTTCTCTTTTGTAATATGAAGAATACCTATGTTTATAAAACTGGAATTGCATCTATTAATATATAACATCTATTATATATACTAAAAATATAGATATATGTATATTTATAATATTTATTTCATGGTTATATTTTATTGCTGAAAACATGTGATAGTGAAAAAAAAGTCTAGACGTAAGCGTTGGAATTTGATGGAAGTTACACCCGGACTTACTACAAATGCTTCTTCAAGAATTCATAACGAACTGTTGATTTTTTTGGTTGTTTATTACAAAAGACATCGTGAACGGAAATATAAAGACCTGAAAGAAGAAAACTTGTATTTTGGGATAGGTAGAAACTGTATTCAGTGCCTTTATATTTTTACGGATCAGATACTCCGGCGTTCTTTCCGATTTGTTGGTCGGTGAAATAAACAGCCCTTTAGTAACAGACGAAGAGTTTTATTAACACGAAGACGACAAATATGCGGTCGAGACGAACACAGGAAATACAAAGCAGCACACTACAACAAACAAACTACATTAGTAACAGTAGCCCACAAGTAGTAATCGGTAGTAAAAGCAACCACAACACACAAAGCGGCCAGACAGAATTCAGCAGAAGGAGGGAATCTGCGTAGCTTCAATCTACGATCTCTCCCAACGTCTGCAATTCTCCACTGCCTCCTCGCTTTAGCTGTAACTAACTGCCGACTCACTTTTACACGACTAGCTACTCCACACTCGACTTAATGCTACTTCTACAATAAACACCGGGACTCGGCACGCAGCTCAATTCAGCAATCGTTTGAGGTCCATACAATGCTAGCTCTTAGCTGGACTGATGCAACTATTCACTATAGACTCTTCAGTCGATTGATTTCGGCTTGAGACTGCCGGCCTTTTATGGTTACCGTAGGCGGCAGAGAAGGTTCTGGACCAATCAGGCGTACATCGGTACCTATTGGTTAAATTTCCAAAATTCTGGAAGATTCCAGTAGTATCTATTTTGTCGCTAAAGTCACCAAATTCTTAGCCAAGTCGCCAAATGATCACCAAGCTCTGAGATCACTGATTCGACATCCGATAGGCATCCAACAAAGCTGATCGTAAAACGGTCTTTCCAGTGATGGAACTAAATATGTTGGGAAGAAGCATCACAGATTTGTAACAATATGTTTAATTTTAATTGCTGGTATATTCAGATCCTGCAATAAATCTACAGAAAATGTGTAGTAAGAAAGTTGTGGAAAGCAAAGTTTAATCTGCGTTATCTAATACAATTTTAACTTTGATTTCTTTTATGTAAAAAATAGAAGCTTCTGAATTTTGTATGTCTTCTTTTTTGTATATTCTTGAATTAGTAGTGGATAAATATGTTTAAAAGTATTTTGTTTTACATTGAAAGTTTTCTTAAATACAAAAGAAATGTTTCTATTAATTTTGTTTAAAATAGAAAATTAAAGTATTATTAGTAATTGGAATAAAAAACACGGAATCCATTTGGAACTTAACACAGTTTGTGTGTTTTTGAAATAAATATAGCAGTAGGGTGAAAGCTACAAAAACAAATCAGGGATGTAATAAAAGTATATTGCTAAAAAATTCTAAGGAGTTTTCCCAACAATCATGACGTGAAATAAAATTTCTAAAGAAAATGTAATGCAGCTCCTCATTGTTTTGAGATTTATTTTGACCCTCCATTAGGATGGTATAGAATAGTATTTTAATTAACCCTCCATTAAGAAAATAGAACATAAAATTGTAAATGTTATATACAATAATGCAAAGAATACTTTAATTTAGTAGAATTATTTTTATTCAAGCTTTAATAATAAAAGGACACCAACTCTGTGTTATATAAAATTATTATTAGTTGAAGTTGCAGACAAAATAAATTTCCTTACATGTATTTCAAAAAAGTATTAGAAAATGACTATTCTTTAATGTAAAATTAAATTGTAAGAAAGCATAATAGAAGATTAAGTGTCTTATGTTTTCTAAGACTAAAAATATATTCACCTTTTATCAGAATTGTCTTACTTAGAGTCAGAATGGAATGACATAAAAAGTAAAATAAGATGACATTTTTGAAATCTTCTTTAACTAGCAAAATATTAATGATAGAATAAAGTAAAAATTTATTTAACTAATACAAAAAAGTTTCTCTAATAACATATATATATAAAGAAAAAAAATTCATCAAAAATTGAATCTATTAAATCTGTCAAATTTTAACATCGCCATTTTGCTCCTGACTCTCCTGTGCAAAGATGCTTAGTACTCTGCCTAATTTGCATTAAAAATAAATTATAGTAAACAGAAAACATACCTAGTTTAGCTTGATAGAAGGAAAAATATTCGGAAAACTCATAAGTAAAGGCGTCAGATTTATTTTAATAGGAGACTGTTTTTATTGCTTTCTGGTTAGCTAAAACATGACCTCGTACTTAGTAGATTTTAAAGATTTGATGTTAACTAATGATCTATATTTAAAATTCATGCCACAAAACTTATTTTCGCTCATGTGACTTTTTCCAAAAATTTTCTTTTTTTTTATGCTTCAAGAAACAGCGATGTTGTAAATATTTTTTTTTTGAACTTTTGTATTTCTCTTTTGTCGTTATTGATCTTTGAGTACCAGCATTGTAAATAACAACAACACAAAATTTCCAGGTAATTTTAAAAATTGGCATTCACTCAAATGGTTTGAGAGATATCTGGGGAAATAAAAGATAAAGTGATTTTTTAAAAAAATAATATTTACTTTAAAAATATAAGTTTCACATTCCAAACACATTCACTTTCATAAAAATAGAATTTTTTAAGGACTACAAATGTAGCAGAATGCACTTATTCATTTTTAAAATAATCATTTGAGTTTTGTTAGAAAAAAATATTTACTTTTTAAAAGTTGAGATGAAAGAAAAAAAAGAAGGAAAAATTATTTCCTCACTCAATAAAAAGAATAAAAAATTTTTTGGAAGGAACACAAGACAGTTGTATTTCTTCGTATGAGAAAAAATACTATAATTACTCAATTGTTTTTTCTAACTTTCTAATTTTTTTCTTTCTTTTCTCATTTTCATTACTTAAGCTATGTACTGTAACAAAATTCTTCAAATAAAAGGCAAGTATTATTTAAATTCTAGATAGTTACAAGCGTGATTGTTTTGTAGAATTTCAGTATACTTCAAAGCTCTATTGCAAACGGCTAACTGACTGAGACACCAGCTGCCCGAGCAAATTTTAATTCAAAATATTTAGGTTATGCTTTTACAAAATTACCATTTTTTTCTGTTTTTCAAAATTATTTTAAACCTGAAATTTTCCATTTATGAGGAAATAAACCGAAATGCTTGTTAGTATTCACAATCAAGCTTTCTATTCTTACGGTTTGTCCCAACGTTTATTACATTAAAAATTACTAAAGATTTTGTTAATGTCAACAAACAATGAGCTGTGGAAGCTCAGGAGAGGAAAAGAGGTTGGCGAAGCTCCCATTGCTTAAGAGCATCAAAGGACCTGTGCTTCATCAAGTTTAGTCTGGCTCTGCAAATGAATCACATAAAAATCTGCAATTTTATAGTGAAAGAGGTTTGTGACAAAGTCAAAAAAATATGAGCTCTATAAAGCTAGGAAGAGGAAAAGAGGTTGGCGAAGCTCCCATTGCTTAAGAGCATCAAAGGACCTGCGCTTCAGCAAGTTTAGTCTGGCTCTGCAAATGAATCACATAAAACTCTGCAATTTGATAGTGAACGAGGCTTGTGACAATTAAATTCAACAAAGAATGAGCTCTATTGTTGCGAAATTTCTTTACCGGGGTTCGTTTGGATAGTGGAAGTGATATGGTGTGTAAAGAACGCTCAATCAGCAGGCAGAAGTAGAATAAAAACAACGACATTTATTTACACGAAGACACACAGGACAGCACAAAAACGATAACTATATACAGCATAGAGACGACTATCTTCAGCCAAGACGTGTAGCATACAACAGCATACACAGCAGCGTACAACCAGAATCTACTGTAGACAGTAGCGCACAGCTCAGTTCAGCACGAGCTTGACTCCATCGCTGCTCACCGTCGCTTACGACTCCTCCGCTCCGTCTTCAGACTTCTCCGACTCTCGAACTCCTACTGCCTTCTACCTTCGAACTCGGACTACTGGCATTTCCGCTCCGTCGTTTCTCCCATGGCAGCGGCGGACGCTTCCTTTTATAGGTCTCAGGAGGCGGGGCTAGAAGCCTCTCAACCAATCAGGAACGTTCGAGGCGTATCTCGGTTCCTACTGGACGGATCGGTAAAATTCTCGAAGTTTTGGGTATTATCTATTTTGGCGCCAAAGTCGCCAAATTGGTCGCCAAGTCGCCAAATGGTCGCCAAGTTTGTCGCCAAGCTCTGGGACCCCCGACACGACGCCCAGACTCTGTCCCATAGAGATGACTGTAAAACTTTCTTTCCAATGATGGAACAAACTATGCTGGGAAGCCGAATTGCAGGTTTGTAACACTATAAAGCGCAGGAGAGGAAAAGAGTTTGGCGAAACTTACATTGCTGAAGAGCATCAAAGGACCTGGACAAGTTTTGTCTGGCTCTGCAAATGAATCACATAAAACTCTGCAATATGATGGTCAGCGAGGCTTATGAATATTAATTCCTTAGTCATTTACTACTAATTTTTTCTTATTCCGTGAACAGGTTTTCGAAAGCGAAAAACCTTCATTTGTTACAGGAATTAGAGGAAGTAATCTTTATTCTTTTTCATTTTAATTCCCCGTTTTATGTGTTTTGCCATTGCCATCATATTATTGACATACTTATAACTTTCCCACCGATTACTTCCCAAAATGCAAGTACAAGAAGAAGACATTAAGATGTAAAAAAAAGATGTAAAAAATGTAATGTAAAAAGAGATGTAAAAAAACAAGATTTTTAGGGAAAAAAAATAGTTTATATACAAAATTTCCCGTTCCCTATCCGTGGTATCGTTCATGATGTCAGACTATACTTTGCTGCCTTTTCGGGTGATTTATTTGTATTATCTGAATCCCGACTGAAGAAGAAACTTTCTAATTATTTACAGTTTTTAGAGCTTTTGATCGCCATTTCGAACCTGAATGTATAGTATATATTCCTGAAATTAAAGGCGAATATTTGATGACATTCAAAATTATTCTATCATAGAACAATTAATGAAACACTTAATCTGTATTAGGAAAAGTATTTCAAAAAGCTATGCCATAGTCAAAAGCAAATCTTATGAGCTGTTATTCATTTAAGTTAGTGCATATTATTCATTATTTTTTTTAATTTCATTCATTCTTATTTTTGTTAAATTCCGTTATACCTTAAAACTTCTATGTAATCATTTCCGAAACTTTTTTTGATCAAACAAACTCATAATGCTCTTTTCTATATTTCTGAAATTTAATTGATCCCATATTAAAATATTTCTCCAACCTTTATAATTTTATATATTTTCCCTTTTTTCAGAGCTAAATATAATTCTTGCTATATGACTTTCAGAAATGAATCCAATTTCAAAGAAACATTTAAGAAACGATTCATTTTTTTCTAATTCTCTAGGTCGATGTTTGAAGTCTCTCCACACACGGACCTGAATAAAAGTACCCGGAAGGGATTTTTCCAAAACTTTCTCCCCTTTTTAATCCCGATAAGAAAAGGAAATATGGGGACAACTGGAACAAATTTCTAATGAAGGAGATCTGTCTACTGTCCATCGAAACGATTTTATTAGAAGATTTCATTTTGCTCTTTTCTTAGACGATTTGCTTCAGAATTAGCAGAATATTCTAGAAAATCGCTTTTTGGAAAAGATTTTGTTCTGCCTGTATTTTTAGAGATTTTTTTTTTCATATTGTCTCTTTAAATCAATTGCAACATTAAAAGTTTCACAGTTTTTTATTATTTTTTTTTTTACAAATTTAGTCTTTTATTTTTTTAAAATAATTTCTTATGCAGAAATTATAAATAATCACTTATTAATATTGCATTTAAATCGAAGAGTCTGTTTTAATTAAAAAGTCGAAATTGCGCAAAATTTACGAAAAAAATTATTTATTTTGAATTCAAAAACGTGTTTTTTATTCGGAATATAAAATCTATTCATTATTCGCTGAAGAAACCATCTTGCAACTACAAGATTTCCCGAAATTTGGCTCTAATAAATAATAAATATTATACTCAAGCATAAATATTCAATTATTATTTTATTTCACTAAAGTTACTCATGCTTAAATTTTCATAAAATGATAGTTTTTTTTAATAACAAATTAGAATGACAAATGAGTAAGCAAAATCAAGCAAGTCGATTAAAGATAAGGAATAAATATGTTTTATTACATTTTGAAATTTATTGAAGTACAGGAAATCAACGCACATATACAATTGAGTAAGACAGAATAATGTGTAAATGCTTTGTAAATTCCAAAAAGAAATTGTACTAATATGCAAATTGCTGTAATATTTGAAATCACTATTTTATTTAGATTTGATGAACATTGAAGATTACACGAAATTTTATTAAAGAAATGGAATGAAAAATGAAATGAATACCTTTGATAATAGTTCATGAAAAACAAATGATTAACTTCAGACAGATTCTCTGAAAACTATTATTTATAATTTTAAACCAAATTCTATATTCGTATGTTTTTTAATGAAAGATTTTGGAAATTTTTCAAAGAAAAAATCACAAACGTATAAAAATGACTTAAATATTGTTAATAAAAACTGTTCAGAAAAATAAAATCGTTCCTCTTTTCTCTTTTTTACCTTCTTGCATACGTAGTATAAAGAAAGTATAGTAGTTGTCAAAAAATTCGAACTCAACATCTTAAAAAATATCCAAGTTTTAGACCTTCCTTAGTTAGAGAAATACATTTTTTGAAAATGGCCGTCTGTCTGTCTGTAACAAGGATAACTCAAAAACGCTTTACGCTAGACAGTTAAAGTTTTATAAAAAGGTCTTTACATCACATTTGCAGATTTCTATCACATTTTGAGTAAAATCCATTCTGAGGAAGTCTGTGTACGAGGTTGTTCGATTATAAGTTAACACGATGACTACAAAACGAAGAGTTATTTAGATAAATTCTGGTACAGATTAAATAAATATAGCGTAACCAAAAATCAAATTTTGAATCAAATCTAAGTAGGGATTGACTGTCTGTCGGTCTATATTCTCAGAAACATATCAACGAGATAACTTAAAAATACAATAATTGAAATGGTATGAGATTTTGAGATTAAAAGTAAAGTTTCGTATTAAAAAGAAAAAAACCCGTTTAAAACACAAATTGGTCGTTTGGATATTGTTCAAAAAATTCACAAGGATGCCACGACACCTTCAATAACCTCCAAGATTGATATTTTGTAAGTGTTGTACTCCACTACCATGCAAGGTGTTTTCTCGGATAGCACCCTTATTAGAAAGCACGTGAGAATGTTTTGGGGGAGATCACTATCGTTTGTAATACTCAACCGTTTGTACCGCTCAAAACTATTTTCATTTTATTTAGAAGGCGCATAATAAATTCTTCCGTGTGTCTTATTTCCCATTTTATGGAAATCTCTTTCTTTCATTTGAGACTTCCAAGAAGCGACGAAGTCGTATTAAATATGCATGTAGAACAGGGATAAAAATAAAAAAAATTAACAAACTCTGTTTGGAGTAACAGATTCTATGCGATTAACTCTGTTTCGAAAGCAATGCCTCTTTTTCTTTTTTTTTTCCTCTGTAAACATCATTTCAACAACAGTAAATAACAAGTTTGTCTTTACGCGTAATTTCATTCTCCCATTGGTGCAATTGTAAAAGATGATATACAAAAGAATTCTTAAAAAGTTGTAACAAATTTTATGTTGTTTAATCTTGAAAAATATGCGGTTTGTAAAAATTATATTGCAAATAGGAAATCCTTATTATTTATAAGGATTTTGAATACATGTTTGACAATGAGTACAACCTAAAACTAGAAGAAAAACGAAATATTTACTTAGCAGCTTTACAATTAGCTTTTCTTTTCAAATTGCCAGATTAGCGATTGATCTTTCTTCAATTTTTTTTCTTCATCTTTTATCGCTGGATGCGCGATTACTATTTGAAAAAACAATGCAGCTTTAACAGATGTATTGCTTAAATATTGAGGCGATTAGTAGGCGTGGGACAAAATATTTTCTTTACCTGAAAAATATAAGCAAATCGGAAAGCCATTAATTAGTGTTGCCACAAACGTTTGTTTCAAAGTAGAATTAACAAATAATAGTGTTTTAAACTCATTTGCCGTTAATTTGGTGTTAATTAAACGTTTCCTTTTTTCAATTTTTTTCATCATTTCACTATCAAGAGTTATGCAAATAGTTATTAATGCTGCGTTTACACTCGGCCAGTTATAGAATCAGGCCTCCATGCTTGGTTATAAATTGGGAGTTTGGCGTCCCTGGATTTTCTTTTTCACTGCGTCTTGTTTTAAAATGATGCATATTACACAAGAAACATTGTAAAATGAAAAAAAAAAGTCAGGATAGTTAAATTTGAAAAAAAAAACTATAGAAAAATAAGCGAATAAAATGAAAACACACACACGACCTCACACCAGAAAGAGCAAAAAGTGTCGGAATTAATCTATGATAAATGATTAATTATATCACACCATAAAACCTTCCAAATTCTTCAAACACATGAGCAGCAAGAAAAATATACAGTCCAATGCTGTTGTCCCTTCGGAACAATTACTTGCCATCGACCAAACAGCATTTTCAAGCCTTTCTACGCATAAGCTTCCGCCTGCCTGTTGTATAAGTGGCTGTGTAAATCAGGCATAAGACGTAATAATAATTTGCATTAAATCTTTCAAACAATATTGGCAAAGCAAATCTCAAGTATCATGGGTCAGGTGACTCATATTCACATTCGATCACAAAGAAAATCAAAATCAATGCTTACATAAAATCTATTATATTATTGAAAAATATATTATACATTTTAGTGTTATAATTTCAATATATATATATATATAGTTTTGAGATGATTTCATTCAGAGTTCTTTTTCTAATCCTACTGGATTTTGGCTTTTAACTTGAAGATTATCACCTCACAACATTTATTCCGTTTGCTATTACAAAATAATTCTTTTAAGAAACACATCTTTAATACTTTTTTATTATGAAAGTTATACATTAATTCCATATATATTAAAATTTATTAAAGAAATGAAATTTACTTTAAAAAAATCTCCTTTATTTACAATTGAAATTTCGCTTAACTATATCGGTGAGCCGATTCTTCTCACTAAATAAGAAAGAAAAAACGAAACAGTAAGCAATAAAAATATCGATTTAATTCATCATTTATTGAATTTGAATAATCTTTTACTTATATTTATAAGCAATTTCATTATTCTAAAAATTCATTAGAAGATTTAGCTGATATTTTGATTATAATAAATGCAGGATCGCTTACTACATAAAATAACGATTGCAGTTTTATTCCTAATTAGTAGTATTAGAGAACATATGAGTATAGTTAATTACCTATTTATTGGAATTATTATATTTTATGACCAATAGAATTATAAATGTTATTTAATTTTCTAAACTAATTGCTAATTCGTGATACTTTGCTGCCAGCTTGAGGAATATGCTAAAAATAAATTAGGAAAGTTTTGAAGAAAGACGAAACTGTTTGAACAGTTCTTAAGACAATGTGTTAAAAATGTTTTCCTTTCAAATTAAAAGGTGATCATCGCAAATAATCGCTAGCCGTCATCATAAGTGAATACATACTTGTTACAATGATGATTTATTTGATTGCAACGCAGAAAAACGGCGATCATAAAATATACAATAAAATTATAAAATCAAAAAATTATTACACATATATCGATTCACAAAGAAATCTTATCAGTAATGAGGGGACTATAGTATGGGAATAAAATAGTGGGAGAGCTAAAAAGGTAAAGGTCTTATCAATAGCGGCTTCCAAATATGATCTCTAAGATATTATTCTGTTAATGGAATAATATCTGGGAACCACAATCCTGAACAATATATTATTTTAGTTAAAATTAATCTAATATTTTAGAAAAAAAAATTTTAGATTAAATTTAAACTTCCCTGCCCCAAAGCGAAATTTTAGTTATATACTTCGTTAATTGTTCGTCCACATTTATTCTAAATAAATCAAAATATATAAGAACATTTTTAAAAAAAACATATTAATTACATTTTTTTTCCTTTTCGAAAATAAATATCTAAAAAAACATTTGTTGGTGTAAATAAATATTTAAAAGATATTTTATTTATTTTATATTATTTAAAAATCTAAAAATATGTTAATTCTTGCGGAGGGGAAAATAAAATAGATGTTTGTGCATTGTGATATAAATTTTCATGATTGTGTTAGTTTAAGTATATTATACTGTCGATATTTCTTGAACTTTGTCTCAATAGAGATTTGCTTATTGCAACTTATAAGAAAATAAATATTGCTTATAGTAAACCTTACCTATATTTCAATAATTCCAAAATATGATAATTCTTTATTTGTGTAAAATCGCATGTGGTTCTATTCCTTAATCATTCCTTACTTTTTATTCTAAAATTCAGGATAATTCTTGAATCCGCTACTCCACAATAGTGCACAGAGAAATCGTTATTAAAATTTCTGAATTTGCAATTCTACTTTTTTTTAAATCTTTTATTGATCTGCAAACCAATTTCATTTTATCTTCGGAAACAATGCTTAACATACATAAATAATTCAAAAACTATTTTAATATTAAAAAATGTTTTGATATTTCAAATCAACAGGATAATATTACTTTTTAGTTCCTTTCTTTTAAATTAAAAATTTCATTTTATAAAAAAGACAGTCTCGCAATCTGTCATCCAAATGAAAAAAAAAAATGAGTTTTATGAAAATTACCTTTTTTCCGTTATTCTTTTTATAATCTGCTTATTTCGCAACACATTTTATACCTTCATTTTAAAACATTTTATAATAAATGCGTATATAAATTAATTACAGTCAAAAATTTATTCTAAAAAATAAGAAGTAACGCCAAACGATCTGATAAAAAATATAAACAATTATTTCAAACGAATTATAATCTGAAAAAAAAATCATTTGCGCTTAATCTTCAAAATATCTTTTAACAACTACATTTTTTTTAAGTATTTCAAAATAAATGCAGAAGATAATTACCTCAGAATTCACTCAAAAGCATTTCAACAATTTTCATTTCATTCCTATATGAAAATGGCTTCTCATGGAGAAAAAAGAACTACTTTTACTGTTTTACTACTTTTACTGTTTATTTGTGTTTTTTTTTTTTTTGTAAGTAACATGTAAGATAAATAATCACTTTTATACTAGATTAGACATCTCTACTTTTGGGATGATATTATGAGTAGTAATTTGATCAATTTTATTCTTTCTAATACTGAATCTTATTTAACTGGCTTTTAAATCTGTGTTTATGAATCAACATAGGAAATTTTATATCAGTATTCATCGCCAACGACTTTACTCGGTCATTTTTCAATGTTTTCTAAAAAATATTTATGATTTTATTCAAAAACGATTGAAGAAAACAATGAAATTGAACAGCAGGTCCAAGGGACAGTAAAAGGAGATTACTTGTTTCTCCAAAACTTGCCGTTAGTAAAGCATGGCCTTCCTCTTTCTTTGATTTTATTTAAAGAAAAACTGTGTTTATATCATTTTTATGTATATTTCTGCCATTATTTATACATTAAATTCTGCATGAGATTATTGTACATTTTTGGTGAAGTTTTTTTTTTATCTCATCAATAAATCTTCCTGGGGGCAACTCCAAATGAGGATGAAATACTTCCGGCATGGTGGTTAGTTTCTGGCAAACTGTGTTTGTATCATTTTTATGTATTTTTCTGCCATTCTTTATACATTAAATTCTGCATGAGTTTATTGTACATTTTTGGTAGTTTTTTTTTATCTCATCAATAAATCCCCCTGTGAGGGGTCACCTCGAAATGAGGATGAAATGCTTGATGGTTCGGTCTCGCCACCCTGGAGTGTACATGAGAAGGTGGGGGTCTGGCTCCTCCCATCGACGACGCAGCGTACTTCCTTAGGGATGGGTTGTACCGTGGCCGGTGGTGGCTCTAAGGGCCTCAAACGCAGTTTCCGCTAGTGTTGTTGTTGCGGTGGTCCGGTCATTCAGTATTTATTATTCGTGTGTCTTCGGCCGGGTCGGATAGTCAGTGATATGACTTATCTCATTAATAAATTTATATGCTTTATATATATATATATATATATATATATATATATATATATATATATATACCATTTTACTACGTTTTCTTTACTTATAGTTCATGTGGTTGTAAGTATTGCGCGTTTTTATTTAACTTAGGACATTTTTATCTTTAATTTTATCTTTTCTTCACTGCCTACATTATAAAAGAGGCCCGCTATAATCATCCAACTGTATTATATTTTGCTTTGTAAAAATTATAACCCCCCCCCCTCCACCCAACAAAAAGATGCACTGTTTATGGCAAATTTCAATAATGTAATCCCTTTGTACTCCAGACAGAGGAAAAATGTTTGCAAAAACTAATTTTAGAATTCCATAAATCTTAACTCGTTTTCTGAAATAAATGAAATTTGCCTAAAATGTGGGATATAATGCATAAGGCAGTATATTTATTTGTAAATAATGAACTAAACATCATATTGTTATAATATCATTGTTTCTTAATGTTCTATATAAACATATAGGCTTCATTATATTTTGCCATAAAGATAAATATGAGAGATAAAATGACATGAGATAAATATGAAATAGATATAAAAAAAAGTTATAACTCATTTTTAAGTTTGTTTATTTGATGAAAAAGTTCTGTTTTTGCATTAAATAATATATAATTTCAGCAACTAGATAGTTGTCAAAAACCTGGTGAGGTTGGATTTTAATCAAATTATGATAAACGAGGATTGTGATAAGACTGTGTATTTACACACACACACACAAACACACACGTACATTCAATCACACACAAGCGCGCACAAACACACGCACACATACACACATGCACACACACACACATGTATAGGTTTGATAGTTAAATGAATCAATCAAGCACAGTGAAGTTGCTTCAAACGGAACGTTAATATAACTAAACTAAACTAAACTGAACTTGAGCACAATGATACTCTGTGTTAACTAGAGTTAGATTATTATCAGATATTTTTCTTGACAAAGCATCTATGAAATTTTGTCTCTCAGGTTCCATTCTTTTATAAAATAAAATACTTTGTCGCATACCAGTGATAAACTAGTTCTTAAGAAATAAAAAAAAAGTTGGGGCAGTATATATCTTAATTAGAAAAGAAAGCTTTTCAGCAAATCACGATATTTTTAGGAGATAATTGGAACTTTTTTCCTGCTAAATAGTAATAAAGCAAGCATGAAAAAATATTCCTGGAGGGTCTTGAGATAACTCTTAATTACCGAAGAACACTTATAATTAGTCGGGTGAATGTTAACAACTAGAGAGAGGGAACAGCATTGTTTCTTTTGTGAAAGGTTCTCTAGGATTTTCTTCTTTTATGCTTACAAATAATGAATTAATGTGTAAAACTGGCGTATTCGTCTTTATTAGTAGGTTAATCTAAATAAAATGAGACAAAAGGGACGATGTTTTATGTTCAAGGAAATAGTAAAGAAATATTTGTTGGAAAATGCAAAATGAATGAATACTGAATTCTAAAGTGAATAATAAAAATCTTGAAATATAAAGGCTTCAATAAAATATATTCATTAAAAATAATTCATAGTGTTCCTATTTAGATGTTCTTCTGTATCCGCGGACTATTTTTAATTATGGCTAAAAATGAGTGAGGATATTGTAATTTAGTGACACTTTCTGAATATATTTCAATCGAATCTCCTAAAATTTTTCTAGTTAATAATTTTGATATTATTCGGTAGTAACTATTAATTTCGAATCAAAATTTTTATGCAGTTGTAGAAATACCAAAAAATGATGATATATATAAAAATTGCAACTAGATACTGATATTTTTAATACATATCTATTCAGAATTTTAGATAGATTTCAACAGGTAAACCCCCCCCCAAATGAGTATTTACAATAGTTAACGCAAATAATAGAGATTAGTATTTAAGTGTAACTGCATTACCCTCTATAGGCCACACTTTTTGACTTACAGCAACCATATATTCCTTGGAACTTGGGAATATGCACCTCAGACAGTTTGAACATTTTATTTGAATTTTAGTTAATTAATATTTAAAATTAATTTCGATATTTTTCCGTGTTAACTTCGGAAAATATTATTGCACACAAATTATTTTACACCATTCCAAATTTTTTAAAGGTTTTTTTAAAGATACTAATTTAATACATAAGAATGTTTGCAATTGTTTAAATCCAACAATATCTTGGCGTAAATGGGGCCATAAAAATATAAAAATGGATGTTAGCCTCATTTATTGTTTTTATTTTATATTTAAAGGACAAATGGTGAAGGAGATCTTACTTAAAAAAAAACCGTTGCAAAAGCAAAAACCACAGAAAAAGATATTTTTATGAAAAATGGCTTGACTTTTTTTTAACTTTTTATATTTTTTTTACTGAGAGTTTCCTTAGTTTCCGTCAAAATAATTATTTGTGCTCTCTGTGATTAAATCGAATGCTATCTCAGAAACTACTTAACCACTATACTATTCGAATTGTTTTAATACGCTGATCCACTTAAAAAAATTTTATTTCATATAAACACTTATGAAATGAAAATAAAATACTCTTTTGTGAAATTAACTCACTTATGAAATAAAGCTCTCTTTAGCTACGCC
>JAPMOR010048358.1:0-57406 GCA_026543865.1 Argiope aurantia | reverse complement strand
AGACGAACGATATTTTGCTGTTATTAGTGGTGATATATTGGCTGTTGCGCCATATACATTTTTTTTATTGGCTGATTATTTATCAGCTTCATTTATTTATTGTCTGATTATTTATCAGCTTCATTTTTTTTATTGGCTGATTATTTATCAGCTTTTTCCCTTTATTTATTTCTGCGAGAGGGCGCCACAACACTTGTATGATGTTTGCGTATTTTCGTCATCGGGTCACCAATGTTGCTATTGGCGATAGGCGAGGATCGAGCTCGCAACCTTCTGATCTGTAGCCGAGTAACATGACAAAAGAAATTTCTCATGTCTCGTAACTGTTATCTGGCTTATAAAGCGTCACCACAATACCTCCAGATCAAATGGTCTAGCCTATAACACGCCAAACACTCACATGAACACATGCATTCATTTTTATTTGTACTAATAACAAAGATGTGTATTTCTGTGTGTGTGTGTTAGCGTTCTACAAGTCAGACCATTTGATCTACAGCTATCAAATTTGGCACATGTATATCTTGGAGGGTAAGAATGTGAAACTCAGAGGATTTTTCAAAAATTCTTATTAGAATTTTTATTAATGGAAAATTAACCCGAATTTTGGAGTTTCTCCGCATTTACTACCAAAAATATTTTTGCACAAAAATAATTATTGCATCATTTCAAAATTATAAAAATTATCTTTTTAGCCATACTAGTTCTTAAACATATAAATTAGGTTTCTATTTTTATTAAATTTTTCAATAATATATTTCACACAGAGTAAAAATAGAATTCAATCTGCACGAAGATTGTTACACATGCGCGGAAGAAATTAGATTTTATCAAAGTGTTGCCATCATGTTTGATAAAAGCTGAAATGAAAACATGACATTTATTCTTACTGTAAACAAAAATTTCACCTGGGTCAACTCAGATGTGAGGATGAGAAGCTATCGGTATGGTGGTAGGCTCTCGTTGCTCAGGTGGGTATAGAAATGGTGTGGAGTCGGTTACCCTCTGTCGATGACGGGACGTATCTTCCACGAGAGTGCTTATACTGGAGTCGGTGATGGTCCTTAGGACTCAACCTCAGTTCGTGCAAATGTTAGTGCGTCCGTCCGGTCATTTAGATTTATCCGTGTACCTCAGGGAGGGACGGAGTAGTCAATTTTTAATTACTGTAAACTAATCCTAGAAAAGTGTCCTCTTCAATACGTATCTATAAGAAATAAAATAAACATGAAATAGAATATTTTCAACTGTGATATTTTTCCACTATCACTTGTGAAAATATTGGATCACAAAATTGACTTTTAGAATACCTTAAACTACAAAAAATTTGGAAGATAGGCTAACCGGATATTTACATTTTTTTTTAATAATACTATGATGCAATGGGATTGTATCCAGTAAAAAAGTTCAGAAACAGATAACAGAACTCAATTAAGATAATTAAAATAACAAGGCGTTAGTATCAAACAATTTGGTTTAATCATGAACATGGAGTTATAAAAAACGTTTTATCTGAAATCAAATATAACTGATATTCCCACGGACTAGCTAGTTAGGGAGACAATCAGTCAATAATAAAGGAATATTAATAATATTAAGGAACGAGCAAACGAATTTTTAACAGATCAAAATATATAATTTTCATTCTTGGATTCTAAAACCCTCCGTGCTTTTGCACAAGCGTCAGGTTGTGTTTATTTAATCAAAACAGGGGCGAGAGGAAAGATGAAAGAAAATGTTTACATTTAACAACAAGGTGAAGGCGGATTCTACTCGGACAAAGCAAATTCCGTTAGAAAATACTGTAGGAAATACGGACAGACAAATAATATCTAAAAGTGTTTTTAGAAGTTATAGAGATTTGAAAAATGAATTCATCTAAATTTTCCAAGTTGAAATTTTTGACGATTATAATATTTACTTAGTTTTCGGAAAAATAAAAGATAATTCTGGTATAATAACGTTATGTACTTTTGAAGAAAGAAAAAAAAAAAAAAAAAGACCCTCTTACATAAGTTAAGTTTTAAAAAAATGGCAGAAACATTTCTTTTGATTCATTTTATGTGTTCCTCTTCAGTTTGGACAATGGTTATTCTATCGTTAAAAAGCAAAGCTAAATTTCAAGGGAGGGGTGATACCCAAAATGCATATGTATTTTTGAATTAACCATTAACCAGGCAATAAGAAGTAAAATATAATAAATTGGATAAAAAAGTTTTGAAAATTAATTGTTACAAAAAAAAAAAAACGCCTGGATAAACAAAATGGTGCTTTTTTTTTAGTGTTTAGTTAATTTCAAACCTTGGAAAATATGTCAGAAGGAGCTCTTGGCTTTCAATGCATTATTCTAACGTCCCAGTCTTGTAAGCTGATACTCTTCTTTTTTCCCAATAATTCCACTGATAAGTAATCAAAACAGTGAAGTGAGCAACAAATTTTTGTCGGTGTGAATTTCTTAGCTGCCCGAAAAAAACACTCGTCAAAAACATGACATCTGACTCATTTATAGCCATTTCGGTTATTCCACAAAATGAAATGCAACTTACAGGTTGATTGGACGCCAAAGGAGGCGGTTCTACATTTTGCAGGCTTAATTTTTGTTAATCAAATCTATGGTGAATAGCATATAACCCAGTTAACAACTCTTCTCCCCGAGCGATCGTTTTGGTAAAATTGTTAAGTTACTTGACTGCTAACCACAAGGTCCCAGGTTCTATCCTCGCGCATTCACATACCACTTCAAATCGTCTAATTCCGACAATATGCTGTTTGTTATATAATTTTAAGACAGGATTTAAATTATCAGAATCTTCTTTAACCAGCTCTCTACACCTTTCCAAAATGATAAAGTTCTCCTACCCCCCTCGAGGGAGGGAAGCCAAACGATCACCATCGGCTGCGATTTTCTGTTGCTCCTTGTATCATTGTCTATGACACAAGCAACAACAAAGCAGTTTTTCTTATCTTCATGAATTCAATGGCTTTCCAAGTAGCTTTCAATAATGTATAATGTTGCAAAATTTGAAAAGATAATTATGTGCATTATTTTTTACAATAAAAGACTTTTGTTATACGTTGTGCATATATAACCTGATTAGCATAAGATATTGTGTAAATGTTACCACGATGCTCTTCTACAATCTGAATGCCACACAATGTTATGAAGATACTGTAACAGTATTGGTGGGCATTGGGTGCTAACAAGGAGTGTAGTTAATTTCCTGGTATTGTAAAATTAGCTTCCAAAATTATAAATATTTCCAAAAGCAAATCGAATTTCGTAATAAAGTATAAAAAATAATATTTATATTTATTTTACATGTTTTGATACATTTTTTTTACTCACATTTGTTTTGTTACCGTTCTTTATTTATTTATCTTGAGATCTGAGCCTATGGCATCTTATCCATTGGACAAACGAGACCTGGAAATTTGAGTGCAGATTAAAAGAATGATGTAGTTACCTCGTAGGAAGTATCATGCAATTCTACATATAATTTAATTAAATTAGTAAATAATTAGTTAAGAATGGAATATTAATTATAAGGAATTAAGAATAATAATTTTGAGTTAATAATGGAACTTAAAGTGAAAGAGAAGGAAACGAGTTCATAACTATTATACAAAAGGAATGAGCTATGAAAAGTAAGCTTAAAAATAATTGCTTTTAAAAATGTCGGAATATTTTAAAAATATATATATTATTTTTGAAAAGCCATTTATCATTTTTGGTTTTGATCTAATTTATGAAAATGATAATTTCAATATTAAGCAAAATAAGAAATAAAGTCCCCTGTAAACCAAGGGTTGCTTAAAACTCTTGATAGACAGAATTAATATAATAATTTTTGCAGGTTGTGTGATAAAAAATTTCCGAAGGCAAATTTTTTTATTTATCTAGACTTAGTTTCCAGTTTAAAAGCCAGTAATATTGTAATCAATCACAAGACATCCATTTCCAAAGAAAAGTTCGATTAGATGAAAATAAAAGATTTCAAAGCCTACATAGCGTTTTGTAAGAAAAAAAACTGAACAACAAATCTGAGATTCAGTTCATAAGCTGATCACTAGATGACAGCACTATAAAGCTCTTCTTTCCCCTGATGACTTTGGAGAGGTATTTGTTTAACGTTAGTTCACAGAGAAAGATATAAACATTCAGCTTGCGGCTTTTTGATATCTAATTAAAATTTTATTTATAAATTATTTTTTATTTACGAAACTATTAATCTATGGTCTTTTTAAACAATAACTCAGATTGAGCATTTGTTGAAGAACTGACCTATAAATTTTGATCTGTCGTAAATATGATTCCATTGTCTAAAAAAATGAGAAATCCATACTCCTAATATATCCCATTTTAAGGTCATTCATGCATTGTAGTTGTAATACTTTTTGTTATTATTTGAAAAACGTGATTATTTTTTTCATATGTACCAGATTTTTCTTACTTAAATTTTTGTTATTAAAAATAAAAAATTTTATTAATCGGATGCTGTAACTGCAGTTTGGTTGTGAAAATTTGTTTTTGTTCTTGGAAGTCTCATTGAAAAGCCATCTCGTTGCCAAAAAGAACTTAGATTGTTTATTTGTAATCAAAAGAATTGCTAGCAAGATTCAACACAAAAGTTTCCAAATGTTAGAATTTTACTGTCCATAGTCAAACTTATGTATAAATGAGGATAAATAATAGTAATTGCAGTTATGGGACAAAACAATTCTTAATACAAAGAAAATTCAGGATTTGATAATCTACCATTTTTTCCTCTCCTTTTAATAATATTTGTTGTGTATGGTGTTAAATCGTTGTGTGTTAATATGTTCATAAATTTCCATTTCCTACATTTCTTCGATTTTCTATGATTATGCTTCAATTATTATGAGAAAGACAATTGTTTCCAAAAGAATATATTCATAAGTTTTGAATTACATTTTTAAATCTGTGCTTCCCTTTAACTGAGAACAGAGTAGATTAAATGTCTCAGTAAAGCTTTCTTATTTATTAATTTATTCAAAACTTAAAACCTTTAATTGAATGTTAAGATTTTAGGTTCAAAATTTAAAAAAAAAGTTTTTTAGGTGATGAACTATTATTTTTCTCATTCTATTTTGGAGCGTGTGATAAATATAACAGTTGTAGATAACACATTCCATAGTTATAAAAATAAATTCTCTGCAGAAAATTCTGTAAATATAAATTGTAATGATCTGTTGGAGAATACTATTGCAAAGCTGTTAGTTACGAAAAAGAAAAAAAATGTAGAGGTGATGTCATCTTGTAAATACCAGACTCCTTGACATTGTAGATTTTAGAACAGAAATTCTGGTAAAAAATGACAAAGTAGTTTCCATTACTTGTGCTATTCAAGGATAAGTTTTATATTTCCTTTTCACTTCCAGTTGAAAGAATGAAAATTCAATTACGTTTTCATATCTGCAAAATTACTCAGCTATTAGTTACTTGAAATATTTGGATGGGAAGTCAAGTGCTTCATTCCATGTTCAGTAACACTTTTAATTTTACAACAGAGATTCTGGTAGAATTGAATTTATATCTTGAAGTAATTATTGTAAGATGAATCTACAAAATGGATGAACTGAAATTTCTACAAACATAATTGCACATATCTATTTTATATTAACATTTTCAGTAGCACATTAACACAAACTTTTCCTTGGATTTTCTTTTGGTATAAACCATTATTTCTGAATGATTAAATCTGCGATAAAAATAAAATTCAGTATTTTATCAGTTAACAAAATTTTTATTATTATTTTGCAATTAGAAATGTAATTAAGAAATCAAAATCTTAATGGATGTGCAGTACAATATAAATGATAGTTTGTCCATAAAAGTTTAAACATAAGCAAAGTTTATTATAGAATATGTTTGAAATTCTTTTAAACGAAAGGTTTGTCAAATATTTTTAAATTCTGTCTTACTTTGGTATAGAAATGGAACATTTTTCAAAAAATTTGAGCCAAATATGTTAATATTATAAAATCCTGAAATATCATTTATAATTTTAATAAAAAGCATTCACATGCCATATTGATTGGTCTGAGTAGTATCGTGTGTGTGTGTGATTTGCAGATAAAAAAGATAAAATCAGATATTTTATATATAATGTCATATTGGTCAACCTTGCTCATCATTATTTTTAATACATTTTTAATAATTTGTAATTGAAATGCATTTAAATAATTTTTTAGTGATAATATGCTGACATTTATGACAGCAATTTAATTTCAAGTTTGTATGATCTAAATATTTCTAAAATTTTTCTATGAGTATAATTTCAAAAAAAAATCTTAATAGGTGTGAAAAAGGCCAAATATGTCTCGATTTGCAAAGTTATTCCATTCTACAAAATGTGCAGTTATAGGAATGATTCACGTAAGGGCATTACCAGGTAATAAATACTCATTAATTTAATTCCTTTAAAAAACAATACTTTTTGTTTTATTGTAACATTAAGAATTATCATGTAATTATTTATCGAGATAACTGATTAAACCTTAAAAATTCTTTATGATAAATATTTTATGATATTATTTTTATGAATAAATTATTTTTTAATGATAAATTTATTGTTAAAATTTATTAAATTATCATATATATATATATATATTGCTTCTTTATCAGTAATATTTTAATTTTATAACTTTTTAATATTTTCATTTTATTTTTATTGAAAGAATTTATTAGAAGAAAGCAGATTAAAAAAGATTGGATACTTGTGTATTAACCACATGCCATCAGTGTACTTTAGACTTAACTGCATGTCATTGGTGAATATTGCCAATTTTAGTTATGATTGGCACATATCTTGGGCAATTTTTCATGACAATGAATCATTGGCATGTTGTTAGTAAATATATATCAAAAATTTTAACTTACTTTTATCACTATGATTAAAAAAGTTGTAAAATTAATGTAATAAGAATAAGTGTTGAGGAATCAAAATGAAATCTAAAATATAATCTAGATGCTTGTAAAAATTTTCACTAGCAATCTCTTTAAGAGTAATTGATTTTCATGATTCCATTTTCTTGTCAAAGTTTTTATTATAACTCTTTAATATGAAAAGAAATTAAAATATGAGATATTAATCTCAAAATATAAAAAAAAAATCTGTTTGTTTTACAATTTCGTATTCTCTGATGGATGAGAACAAAATTTAAAGTATGTTCCTTAGCATCTGGATAGATGAAGTATGTTGAAAAAATTACTGCAGCCTACTAAAAGGAGATAATATGGATTTGTAATATTTTTTTTGCTATATCATTGAAGAAATATATGCTTTAAATAATATGAACTTCTATTTTTAAAATTAAAAAAAAAAACATTAGCTTTCTATTGGCACTAATTACAATCATGTTTATATAATTATTTCTTATTCATTCATTTTATGTTCATATAATTCAGTCTTTTCAAGGTTAATTTATATACAATTCGTTATAATTTTTTTGGGTAAAAATATTAAATTTATTTCTCTAATCTCTCATTCATATTACAATTTGCCTTATATTTTACTCAGCTGTTCTAAATTTCTAATGTTTCAACTTTTTAATAACTTTTTTTTTCTGTCTAGAATCATTGAGAAAAATTTACTACATCAAAGCTTGTCAATTTTTATTGTATTATTATATGCTTTATCGAACTGCTTTTTATTAGCATCAACTGATATGTCCCATTGGTTATGCATTTTCTATTTAAAGATTTCTTACTTATTTTAAACTTTTTAATAGAATCAAGTTATTTTTCTTTTCTTTTAACTATTTCTGTCATATCATCTGAACTTAAAATCCAAGTATTGGATTTTAAAAAATTTTCATCGAACATTATAGAAAATTTGAATATTATTATTAGTAATTGTGAATATTTGCATTAAATAATATTGTGCATGTGTAAAGCATAGTCTATTTATTTTTTCATAATTTCAAAACTGGATATGTATTGGAAATTACATAAAAATTCCAGTTGAAGATTCAGAAATATATTGACAGTGCAATGAACCAGTTTTCAATTACTTTAAAGGAACTAAATAATGTGAAAATTTTCCTCAAAATCTTATTTTTTTAAAAACTTGGTTCTTCAAGCAGGTATATTGAATTTTATAAATGTTCAAAATAAAGTAAATACTCCTGCATAAATTTAGCAGATAAGTTAACTTGCAGTAAATTTGGTACCATATATAACAATAAAATTTATTGTATTGTTCATACTATTAGCATAAACTTAAGAATTTTGTAGAATTAAGATGTGAATTCTTTAAGATGTGAATTGTTTCTTATGACTCCATTTGAAGTTATGGCCTGCAATTTTGGAAGTTACAGATCATTTATTTTTACCAGTTTTCAAATAAAAGAGGAAATTTATTAGCATTATGAGAAATTTTATTTCTCAAGCTTTATTTTATGATTTTTTCTAGGTTCACCTAAGTCAGAGCTATCTGTACCCCAACTTGTGGATTACGCTTGTGAAGAAGCTTCTATATATCAAAAGTGTAATGTGGTAAGTATTCTATTTTTTCTATGAAAATAAATAATTTCATAAAAAACTCTATAAATGATTGGACTGCTATATCATTCTACTATTATACTCTGTCTTCTGATAAAAATTAATTACTTTAAAACTGTACATATTATTATTCAGTTTGTTATTTATTTCAGTTATTTTTTTACTCATAGGATGGTATCATTATTGAAAATATGTTTGATGTGCCTTATGTTATGGGTGATCAAGTGGGGCCAGAAGTCACAGCTGTCATGACACGTGTGGGCACTGAGGTAAAAAAGGTTCTAGGGAAAATGCCTTGTGGTGTTCAGGTATTATCTGGCAATAATTTCAGTGCAACTGCAGTGGCTTTAGCAGCAGGTTTGAATAACTTTGGCTATCTCATTCTTAATCTAAATTTATCCTACAATTCTTAGAAAGCATGTGGTCTGAGAAGAAGTTGGTTGAATTTTTCTTTACCAACTAGATGGATGTAAATAAAATGTTTACCTTTGTTTATAATACAACTTATGTACTACTAAATGGTTGTTTAATTTCTGTTTAATTTACCATTCTCCTTTAATCACATGCTGAAATTTTATTCTCCTGTTTTCAGATCTGCATGGTAATGGGGAAAAAAAAAAATGTTAACTCCAGGAAGTATCAAGATTGACTACAAATCATATCTTCTAGTTGTTTAAAACCTTCACTGACCATGGAATTTTATACAAATTGCTCTTTATAACCGCTTTCTCTCTATCTTTATTATTACCTGTACAGTAACATCCATCTACCTGTTTTAATACATAGGCATTTTTAGCTAATTCATATTAATTTATTGCATTCTAGAAAGTGGATGAAGCTGTAGGGATTGTAACTAATTGCAAAAGAAGATATTTCACAAAGATATTTATGTGCTCCTGACATTTAATGCTTAGACTTGTAGAGCATATGTACACACCCAGCAAAAGAAGAAGGGGGGGAAAACACTTATCTATTTCTTAATCAAAACTCACTTGTGGAAAGGATTTTTATTTGAAATTTATGTAGGCTGTTTGTAAAAATGTTAACATTAATATCTTAGATTAAAAATTAAATTTAATACTAATATCTGTAAATTAAACATTATAGAGAATAAATTATATGTTTTCCCATAAATTTGTATTTATCACAATTTATTTAGAAAAAAAAATTAAAGCCTTTTATCCTTTTATTAGGTTTACAATTTGTTCGTGCTGAAAGTTTTGTCTTTGCTCATGTAGCAGATGAAGGATTGATGCAAGCTTGTGCTGGACCACTTCTACGTTATGCAAAGAATATTGGAGCTTCAAATCTTTTGTATTTTACTGACATTAAGAAAAAACACAGGTAAATACTGATGTATTTCTATATTTCTTTGGCCTGCAAATATTAGTAACTATTTATTAGTTATTTTTAATCAGTGAATTCTCATAAGAGCTAATACTCTTTTTGTTTTACATTAAGAATTTATTAATACTCTTAAACATTTTAGATGAATAGCCCTTAATTTTTGAATTGAGTTTTTTTTAAATTAGTGTTGGTTCTTTCCTCCCTCTTTATTTATTTAATTATTTAATAATACAAAGATTCTTCGTGATCTTAGTTAAATCCTATCATTAGGTAACAAAATAAATTTGTTTCTAGAAAATTTGAATTGTCATTTATTTATAAAAATCAATTTTATCTAATAGTTTTATTTAATTAATTTTTTTTCTTCAAAAAGTTATTCTAGGGGGAAATAATAACTAATAAAACTGTTTTTTCAAAACAAGCATTTCAAATCCAAATTAATTATAAATGAACTTGAATTTCTTTGCAAAATAATAGCCATAAACTTTGTATTTGCTTAAAATAGAAAAAATTATTATAAATTAGATGGCTTTGGTAACCAACTGGTTTGTCAGAAATATTTATTGCCTTTAATTTTAATTGCAACTTATATGTAGCTTAATGTCTATGTTCCCCGTAATTTTCTTAAGATTCATATTAAGGTAGATATTTAATTTATCCTTATTATTATCTTACATCTGTTTTGCTTATTGCTTTAAATGAACATTCATATAATTGAAAATGTAACTCACCAATTTATCTTTCTTCCAACTTTTCTAATGCTGTAAATTTATTTTCTTGCTCCTTATTAATTACATAGATATTAAAAAGAATCCATCTTCATTAGCTTTCAGTAATGTAAGAAAATCATATAAATTGCCAAAATACTGGAAAATTTGTATGACTACTAAATTAGTGTCATTTTTAAATGATGCAAAAATCAGTTTTGTATGTAACCGTTTTTGGGAGTTATCATAAAAAAAGTTGCCCAAATAATATCTAGGTTTTAATTAATTAAAGTTCTAATTAAAAATTTTAGAAATTTTTTTCTGAATTGCTCAATTTTACTCTTCAAAATATATCAATGGCTTTAGATCAAGTGGTCAGTTCCAAAAAAAGGTGTCTCTGTCCTGGTAAAATACTAAGGCATACACACATTCTTTTTTACTATTAGTACACATAGATAGTGTTTTAAATTTAATTTTCAATGAGTGTGAGTATTTTTATCATCATTTATGAAATATATAAGGACTGAAAACAGTACTTTTTACATTACATGGAAAATAGAATATGCATTAAGAATTAATTTATTAGAAAAATAAATTAAAATTAAATTATATAACATTCAAATATTAAGAGTATATATTGCTTAAATTTACTGATTTTATTTTTCATTGTATTATTTTATTTATTTTGAATTTTAGTGACATGCTTTCTTGTTTAAAGTAGGATTTTCAAATTGTGTTTCACCTCCTAAATCAAATTGGGAAAATTTTCACATTGCATTTTCACTTCAAATTCTCTAAAATTTATGATAACAAAGTTAAGAGAATTTGAAGAACTTCATTTGCAATTTCTTGCATGAATGTTTTAAATTTTTTTTATGAATCATTAATTAAATTTCCAGTTCATATATCATTCCTTATATTTGCTTACAGTTTTTTTCCATACAAGAATGTGCCATGCCAGAAAAATATCAGGAAACTATGTTTTAAAATTGTTGTGTAAAATGTTAATTAAACTTGTATGTTTTTTTTCTATTAAGATATTTCTAGTTATAATTTAATTAGTCTTATTAAATTTATAGCTCTCATGCAATCACTTCTGATGTCAGTTTAGCTCAGATGGCAAAAGATGCAGCCTTCTTTTTAAGTGATGGAGTTATTATAACAGGAACGGAAACTGGTGTACCTCCTACTATTCAAGATTTTAAAGGCATGTTCCTTCATTTCTAGAATTATTTATTTTTAATTATTCTGAAGCATGCAGTTGTCTATTTAATCATTAATTGTAAATTGTGGTTTTAATTAATTTTCATGATGTGTAGTAAATTTCAGTATAATCCCTGACAATGCTTATGTGAAGAGGCTTTATGCTTATTCCACTCTATATTTTGTGTTATTCTGACCTCTCAACACTTATGTTTTCTAGAAAATTCCCGGGAATTTTTCGCTCCTAGTAGAAGATGTGCAGTATGTAATGAATGAAGCTTCCTTCTCTGTTTCAATAAAACCATTAAAACATAAATTTGAACTTCCGTTAATGATTCTTGCTTTGAAGTTCAAAACAAAATTATGTGTACAGGTCTTATAAAATTTGTATGATCTAAATCTGAATGTCTTTTACTCAGCAATAGGCAATGATGGATATAACTAAATAAAATCAAAGGTCACTTTAAAAAAAATTCACCCTTGCATCAAGCACACTTGGATAAAATTAGGTGAATAAGACAGAACAAAAGTATCAGGTATTTGATATCTATCTTTGAAACACATTCAATATTGACCTGTAATCTTCTCTTCGTTTTTTTTTTTCAAGTGATACTTTATAGATATGATAAAAGGTATCTATTTCATAGATGTTCTGATAGATTCTTGATAAAAGGAATTATTTCATACAGTGTTCTCTAATCATAGTCAGTCTTCCAGCAATGCTATCAGCAGGCATTAAATGTTTTTTTAATTACATGTTTATCCATTTATCTCTAGATATTATTCCTTACAATTTGCTAGAATAAAGGTATTTCTAAGACTTTCGTTGTTTTGTTTTCTTCCCTTGCCATGTTTTTTAAGTTTACATGATTAATGGAATTTTCTATTAATTAGTAAACATATTTTGCTGTAAACATTTTAATTATTTGAAACGTATTAGTAATTTCCCAAAATTATTAAAAGTAAAATAAATTGACCTGAAATAAAAGTTAAATGTTGAAAATAAATGGAATTTTTAGAAATAAAAATAAAATAATCCCTTGCTATTATTATTTTAAGTTTTATAAAAGTCCTTACTGTTTAATAATGCATTGAGAAGCAAAGTACAAAATTAAAATTAACCATCAAAAGGTATAGGTAGTGAGCAATTTTTTGTTATGAGAACAATCTTTATTGCTAATATCTAGTAATAGATAATGTTTAATGTGTACAATTTAAAGCAAAATTTCATGCAAATATATAAAATACAGGGATATGTTGTAGAAAGATTGTGTGACATATATTTACATTTCATGATTATCATGCAGTGGGTACTTTAGTCTGATAATATTGCATCATTATTCATAACTAAATTCATCTAACGATAACTGTAGAAATAAATAATGTCAGTCTGTGCAATTTATATTTCATTTATATTGTTATTGCCGTGTTAATGTTACCACTACATATTTAGGAAATGTTCATTATTCAAATTCTGTAAATTTTTAAAAATTTTAAATATTATCAGATTAATTTGTTTAAATGTTTTGTATCTGCTCTGTTTTCCTCCTTAATAATGGTTCATATTCTAGTATTCTTAACTGATTAAGGTCTTAAGTTACCAATTTTAATTTTGGGAAAACTTGCTAATATTTGAAATGCAATCAATTATTTAGATATTATTAAGTCATTTTATTTTGTTATTCTTGTGTTCACATTTCTAATTAGTATTTAGAATGCAAAAGATAAAGTGAATATTTTTGAAAATAATTCCTATATACTAGTTATAACATGTTATTCTTTGCATGAATGAAATAATCTAATTCTATAAATTCATAAATTTTTGTGTGTTTTATGAATTCCACCGTTCTCTTTATTTTGTTTTAAGTAACAAATAGCGGTTTTTAATGTTTTACAAAATTTTATTAAAACCTTACTATGCGAATGATATAAAATTTTGTCATTGCTATAATATGTAATTTATTTATTATAGTTGTAAGTCTTCCTTTTTTTGTTTTATTTTATTTGCAGATGTTAAAAGGACTTCTGATTTACCTGTTTTTATTGGATCTGGTGCAACTCTTTCAAATGTAAAGCATTATATTGATGCTGATGCAATTATAGTAGGCTCCCATTTTAAAGCTGGAGGCTACTGGAGAAATGAGCTTGATATTGATAAGATTTTAATGTTTGTAGATGAAGTGCAAAAATTTAGATGATTTTTTTCAGAAGTTAGATTTTTAAAATAGATTCTTATACACCACTTTTAAATGTATTTTTTTATATTAAATATATTTAAAAGTGGGATTGTAATTTTACAGGTCTATTTAGCCATTCAATGGGTGTTTTTATAATTATCATTAAAAATTATTTTTATATTAAAGTTATTCAAATGTTTTTCTTTTCATAACCACAATATTCTTTAATGCTAATGAATGGAATTTAACTCCAATAATGATAATAATAATAATAAAGCCCAAATATATATAAATAAATTTTTTCTTCAAATAAAAGAAATATTGCAAAGTTTTTGATTATATTGATAGCTATAGAACCATTTATCAAATCACTAAGTGAACTATAAAAATTAGACAAATTATTACTTTTTACATCTATTCATTTTCTATTCCAACCACGCAATTCTATTATTAATAGAGTTTTGTAACATATTATGTAGAATTGTAAAGAGGAATGCATAATGATCAAGATTATTGTAATTGTATATTGAAAAAAAAATATGTATGTGTGTTACAGGTTTTCATTTCTTATATTCAATTTAGAGTTTTTAAGACCCTCAACCATAATTAATAATAATTAATCACTACTTTTAAACTTTAGGAAGAACATCATTTTTAGTCTCAACATATATATGCAAAATTACTAAGAATTTCCATTCTAGAATATGTAACATATAATTTGCTTTTGGATAAAAGTGAAATTTCCAGATTGGCAGATAATCAGAATTCTTGTACAATATCTTTTAACTTTTTAAAAACAAATCAAATTGGAAGCACTGGAAATTGGATGGTGTATTACTTGAGAAAAAAAGTATTGAAAAGAAAATGAAAGCTTTATTTTACTATTATTTATCTCTTTGAATAATTGTAAAAATTCCATTCTGCATCTCCTTACATATTCTCATTTTATTACAAAAATTTTGGGACATTTATTCCTGAGTTGCATTATTAACAAATTAACTTTGAAATTCAATATATGGTTCCAAAAGGATCAAAAACTCTTTAGAATAGTAAATATTTTCTTATTGATCCATCATAAATATGATAGATTTAAATGCAGAAGAATTTCCTGTTTGCTCTTTAAGAATAATTTATTTATTTTATTAAAATTTTAATTCTTGGGAGTTAATTATGAATTTACAAAATCACTAATGGCCTTTATATTTATTTGAAATCTATGAGAAGACATTTCTTATAAATTCTTTTAAAAAAGATACTGTAAAAAAATCAGATGAAAATTAAATTAAATGTAATGCTGTTTTTTTTTTTTTTTTCTCTTGGGCAATCTTTTAGCACTCAAGCCAAGCAGTCTTTTTACAATTTCTAATATAAAAAAATAAACTATTCAGCTTTTCCTTCTTATTACGAAACTTCTAAGGCTTTCAAGCATCCATTTAAATTCATCTGCCACTGTTATCCTTGAAATAACAAGTGGCATTTGACGAAATTTACTTGATAATAAGGAGGGGGGGAAAAAACCTTTTCTGTAATTTTGCCATCGTTTCAGAAACTCCACATGGTTCAAAAGCTTTATTTATTTGGAATCATACACTCATCCCGAACTATAAAATTGCTAATTTGTATGGCAGTTGATCACCTTTGCTTATATTTCATACAAAATTCTCAGTTTCAACTGAAATCAAAGAAAATTGTAATGCTTTATGTTTGGGAAAGATTAGTTAATGTGCAAGTCAAGATGCAACATGCCCATGATGCAATGTCAATATACATATAAATGAATTTAAAAAATATATATATTATTTGTGTTTATACTTTTGTGAAAATATTTTTAATTTAAGATTTTACAATCTGCTTTCAAACCTATTCTATTTTAGAAGGTCTAATTTGTTCATTTCATTAATGTTTAATAAAATATTCATAATGCAGTATTTTGGTTTTGAACTTTTATGATATGGTAGCAATGATTAAACGTAGAGACAGATGCCTGAATTTTAGATATTGCAAAGTTTTTTTTTTAAAGGCAAAAATTTTGTAGTTACAAAATGCAAAACTTAAGAGTTAATGTAATAAAATATATGTTTTCATGTAATAAAAATTACAACCTTATCAGGTAAAATAAAAGCTTATTATTTTTAAAGCAAACTAAAAAAAAAAAATAAAGGGAAAAATAAAGGCAGATAATATAACAAGCAGACACTTTACAATTTTAAAACAGTTAAAATATGACTAAATTAAGTCAACATGAAAATATCTGAAGAAAGCAAATTTAATATTGGCAAAATTTGTGAAAAATATATCAAATTGATTTGTTATTTTGACTAGGTATGTATAAAAATTTTATTCAAAAAATTGGTATTGAAATTTTATTCAAATTAACTTTAAAAAAATTTATAGAAATAAAATTAATGGCAGTTTTTTTTTTTTTTTTAATTTTTAGTGTAAGATAGTTTAGCTCATTTCATCCCCTCAAGAAAGGCATGACATTTTTTTTAATTCTTCAAGGACCATGTGTTCCAAAATTTATTGGTATTCGTTCATGGATGTGGAATGAGGTTAAAACATAGATAGATAGATGCCAAAATTATCATCCCTGTTATATTTTAATTTATGCTTTTACAATCTTCAAGTTCTGAGCTACAGATTCAGTGTTAAAACTGAGTCATAAAAAATGTTAATACTATTTCTGTTTACTAATTTCAGTTGAAAATCTGATTTATATATTCTGTATAATTCCACTTGCTGCGAGTAAATGTTTTATAAAAGATTTTAAAATAATAATTATTATTATTGAGTATTATTCTAGAGAATGTGACTGAACTAATGGAATCTGAATTATATAAAATTCCAACCAAAAAGTTGTTACAAATGTGGCTAAGAATAAAACAGAAAATAATATGATAATTCATTATGTTAGCTCATAAGGATTAACTAAAAGCCTGTAATCAAAGCTTTATTTTTTAAAATGTTATTAAAATAGAAATTTATTCAGTTAACAAAATATATTATCAGAAATTCTATCTTAAAACGTAGCATTTTCAACACAAATATGTTGGATACAATAACTATTCTAGCTTTCATAAAAAAAACATCTAAACCATGTAGTTAATTGTAGTAATTTAAAGAAGTTGCTATATTTGTTCAATTTGTTTTAATATTAAATTGCAATACACTACTAATGCTTTTTAATTAAATTGTTGCATATTCAAAAAAGAAATTGTTTTCTTAAATTAAAGTTTCAATAAGTGTTGAATTAGTACTTAGTAAATTTCCTTTTGATTGACTGAGAACTGATACAAAATGTGAAGAAATGTAGTATATGATTTTTGTTGTATTAAAGTTAATTCAATAATTATATTTGACAGATTTGCAATCAAAATATTTTATTAACTAAGAATAGGAAGGCAATTTATTTTTTTAAGTCAAATGATGATGCATATATTTATATGCAAAAACAATACAAATGGTTGCAAAGTAAATTTTGCAAAAAATCATAATAAAACAAACATGATTTCAGCTTTATTAGATAAAAAATTGCACAACTTTGCCAAAATGAAAATTTAGATTGGCATGTAGACACTTCAAATGCCCTTAACTGTTTAAGACATTATCACCTGAATTCTAATAATGAAGAGTATGTTTATTAAACAATGATATGACATCGGAGAAAATAACAACTGCTACTATAGTTTTGAAATTTTTTTTATTATCTTTTGATGGTGGAAATAGTGTTCCCTTAGTACTGAAATCTTTAACATGTTACACAAGACATGCTATGTGGAATGTGTACTAAACAACATGTAAATATTTATACAGATTTTGCAAAGTAATACATCATGTTGGGATTGAAAAAAAAAAATCAATTCTATTTGCAGTAAGAAGGCACTTTATATTAAGTGGTAGTTCTGGTTAATTACCCTTTTAAAAAGGAATGTTTAAATTGTGTATTTTCATTTATACATTTAACAACATACAGTTCATCAATTGCACACTTGAATATAATATTTGTATAACATTTTAAAATTGCTTAACCAATGCACTACAATACACTCTGTCATTCTCGGCTAACAGATTTTTTTACAATTATATTTGCTCATTCATATCACACTTCTAAAAGCACATGCATTTGTTGTTTAAATAAACTAAGTGCTGATCAAAGCACGCTACTCAAGCATACATAACAATATATGACTGTATATAATAAATAGGTAAAAATCAAACTAAAAATGCTTCGCAGTACATGGCTTTCAAAAAGAAAATGCAGTTTGTATATTTATCACACTGTTTTGTTTGAATGAATGAAAACTGAATGTAAAATCCTTGCTATTTACATAATGACTTTTGTATTTACAAAGCATTTGCATGTATTTTATAACATATTTTTACATGACTGGATGAAATGTTTCATTACTTTTAAAATGACAGTTATCTGGAATTATGTAAATAGGATAATCTATTTGAATGCATTTTAAAAAATGAACAATCTACAGTGACTTTTCTAGCCAAGTTCCTTTGCATAAACAGAAAATGACATACGACATCTTTTTTATTATGATATATAAATTATTAAATATTTATGACATATCTGTAATGTAATAATTATCATTTGATTACATGTCACTAATATAGAATGTTAAAAATATGGAATTCTCTGCAAATTTAGCTAGCTTGTTTGACAGTCAATATAAATTGACACTTAGAAAATGAACTAAAGATCTTAAAAAGAAGAGTTACACACACACACACATATTATATATATATATATATATATATATATATATATATATATATAAAGCAATGATTTTTGTATAATCCATCTAAAAATTATTAATAAACAAAACCTTTAAATTTTTAACTTCAAAAAATTGTAGGAATAATTTATAGATTTTTAACCGAAATTTTTTTCTCTCTATGTTCTAGACATTGATTAGACATGCGTTTTCACACTGAATTTACTTGAAAATCTCAGTAAATACCAGATTTGAATCAGATTCTATCAACTCTTAAAAATAATATCCAATAACAATTAAAAATTATTCAGGTATGAATCTAGTCTTTTCCAGCTTCATGAAAACATTACATGACTATAATATCTATTTAAATATACAAAATAAAAGATATTAAATTAATATTTTAAAGTAGAAATGAAGTTAACTCATTAGATACCACAGTCACATGGTACATTATACACTGTCTGTTATAATATTACATCATTTTTTTTCCGCAGTACAATGCACATGTTTCATAATTCAATTCATACGGTGCACCTAATATGAATAGCATGATCACGAACTGACTTTATTTTTTTATTGAAACTACCATGCGATTATTTTGATCAGTTTCTGAAATAACCATCAGATTTAACACTAAGATCATTTTCATGAATACATATAATTTAATCCAAAAAGTTTCTGAAATGTTAGCAACTAAGGAACAGTTAAAAATTAATCATAAGGATTATGCATATACTTTATATGTACACATTTAAAATATATTACCATGAAAACAAAATGATGCAGAATAAATTTTAGATGAAATTCTTAGTAAATTTTGTGTATATGTAATATTATTGCTATATTTGTGGACAGTTAAAGAGCTATTATTGATAATACCTGTAAGTGCACACCTCATAATTATAAATATAAGGGATGTAACAATTACACTATTTTTATTATTAAATTAAAAGTAACCCAAAGAATTCTAGTAAACCCAAATACTATATTAAAAGCAATTTTGCCAACAAATATAAGCAGTTATTAAAAACCGTACAAGTAAATTAACCTAGTTATTTCACAATAAAACTAGATCTAGGTTTAAATACATTACATACACTATACACTAGTAAACTAAAATAATCTTAATAGTAATAAGAATAGTATAGAAATGCCAAAGAAAAAAACTATACAAATATTTTACTATTCTACAGCAACAAATATATAATGTTTTTTGTCCTTTAAATATCTATAAATTAAAACAACTAAAGCAATCAATAAAAATAAAGAAATATGCGAACAAGTTTGACACACGCTAAAAATATGCATAATATGAAACAGAAAAAAAAAACTTAAGATCACAGTGGTACATAAGTAATATGTAACAAAAAAAAAATTATAACTCAGATATCTGTACAATTGATTGCAATATCCAGAACAGTGCTAAACATCAAATAGCTTAAAACAACACATTTATACACCTCATTTGAAATTATCAGCAAAACATTCATATGCATGGAAATTGCACACACACACACACTTTTGAACAAAACACTATACAATTCACACATTATATAAATAAATATATCAAAAATTATGCCTCCCCTTTTCAGCAAATGGCTTAGCCATACTTTTTTTCTTTTGATTGTGATGCTTCCTAGATTGATATCGATGGACTCGATTTTGACGATTCATATAAGATGGGCAAAGTTTGTACTGGTCATTTTCCCATTTGGCTTGTTGGGCAGGTTTAGTGTTTTCTGCTTGGTCAACCATGCCTGCAAAAGAAAAACATACTGAAAATAGGTGTAATTAATAAAAAGACCAGTACATACACTGTTGATCTATAAATGATCATGATCTATGAGAAAGTCATTTACAAAAAATTGGAGCTTATTAATGGTTTACAGTGAATTTGACAAATCCATTAAATAACAGTACTATGAAATAAGTCTACTTCACAGCTGCAGCCCAATTCATAATTTCTGATAAAATTAAAATAGCAAGTGTTAAACAACTTAAGGATATAGATGCGAAAAGATTATTACAATAATATGTATAAGTATGGCACTAATAGTAAATTTAAGTAAGTTGGATTACAAGAACATTGATAAAACAATGTAAATTACACCTACTGTTGATATAAACTTACGAGATTAGAATTACATAAAACTGAGAACTTCCATTAATACATCTTAAATCTGTGATATTTTAAAATGTAAAATTCAGATGACTCATTTTTCATCAATAAATGATATAGATAAAAAGAAAGAATTTTATTCAAACATAATGCACAATAATTTCAAATAAATGGTTTTATAAAACTAATATGAGAAAAATATTTTACTGACTGCCAACAAACTAATATTCTTGTAATAAAATTAATTATTTTTTAAAAATTAAAACTGAATCAAGTTATACAACATATTAAACATTCTTGATGGAAATATTGCATAAATCTTTATTGTAACAATTAATGAAAGCAGTACGTTTCATTTTTAAAATTTTATTTAGCAGATTGTTTCTTTTTAAGAAACAATACAAATACATAAAAAAAAAGCTTTATATTTAATATGGAGTTCTGTAAGGACCAAAATATACTGAAAAATGTCAAATTCATAATTTAAGACCCTACAGGCAAGATATTAAATATGCATTGATTGTTAAAAATATATATTTTCAAAATATTTACTTGCCAAACTATACTCATTAATTCTTGCTTGTTAAATATGCACATCAAACCAAAGCTATATTTTAATATGTTTGATGCACATACATAGTGTAAAAGAAAATATTACCATTTATTATAATAATTCAAAATTTTAATAAAGTAATAAAATGCCATTTAATAGCTTGCTTACTTTTTTTATAGATAACTAAAACACATAACTATATTGAAAAGATCATCTGAATTACTTGCATATAAATATCTTATTTTTATTATTTAATAGTAAAGCATTGTAGTAAGTTTTTTTAACAATTAGTTGCTAATTTTTTTAAAAAGCTTTTTGCTTAATATCTTTGTAAAATATATAAGAGCAATTAATTTGTATGTGCTCTGAACTAGAATTTTTTTACAAAATTAAATTTTAAATAATTATGTAAGAGTACTTACTTTTGAGATCAACTTGGGATTTCGAACAATTCATCTTAGGTTTTGTACATACAGCCAAGAGGCCTTCATCAGGTCTTGGTTCATTTGTGCGTTTAGGAGAATTATCACCACTTCTGTTAGGTTGAATGATAACCTGGGCATGATCTTCAGTCTTCTTATAGCTTATCTGGAGTCCAGGAACTTGAGCATACACACTCATGCTGGGATGCTCAATCAACAGATCCTCCAGGGGAGACTTTTCAATCAAGCCTGTGTTGTTTTTTGTAAAACATGGTGGGGGAGCTACAAACCAGCCTTCTTCAATTTTGGTTGGACTTAGTTGTGGAGAACTTTGAGGGGTACTTGTATTGCTAATGTCTAAAAGAGGGAGTGGATTTAGTCGAGATTCTGGATTTAGTTTGGGTGGAGCAAGTGTTTCAATCTTTCTTTCGACTTCATTTCCTGAAATAAAAAATATAAAACCACATAAATATACCACTAAATTAATCTAATAAGTTATTAAACTAAAACTAATGATAAAAACTAAACAAATTTTCTTGAGTTAATAAAAAAAACACAAAAATTCTTCAACTAATATATTTTTATACTACTGCCTCATTAGCAACAACAGTTAATGACATTTGTTTCTTACCCAAGATTCCCATAAACTACTTATAGTCTTTTCCCTACTAAAAATATAGTAGAGAAAAAGGTCATTTAATTAATAAGATCTGAATTACAGTACACTGAAACTGAACAGTAGATGAATCGCAACATACTGAAATAATGATGGCAAAATTATAACCAGTAATTCATTTGACTTTGAGTACAATCTGCAAAAGACTTATGTACTAGGCATTTTTCTTTCTTTTTTTAATTTTCAGTTATAGTGTACCTCAAATGTATAACAATTTGATTATTTATTAATCAGAAAATACAAGTAGATTTGAGGGATGTTGACAGGAATGCTGATCTAACCTACCAATGGCTGATAAACAAGAAATGCACCTACCTACTTCTAATTTGCACAGTAAAATATATCCTTAAATATTCTAAATGAAGACACTGAAAAAATATGTTCAAGAATTTCTTTAAATCTTTATACAACAAAGTAACTGATATTTGATAATTGCATAATTTAGTTCTAGCTGTTTATATGATTTAATTTGGATGGGAAAAATGAGAACACAAAATTGGTTAGAGGGGGAAAGTGAATGTAGGAGTTTGGTGCTATTTAAATTTGAAAATTTGTTAAAGTATTTTGTGTTTTTCTAGTTATTTTTAATATTTTTGTTTGTTTACTTGGTTGGTTGCTTTCCATGTTGAATCAAATCTTCATGGACAATCTAGTTTAGAATGCAGAAATTCAATGCATTTCTAGCCAAAAGATTAACAAATTCATTATGAAAATGATTTTGAGCATTTTTTTCACTTAAGGAATTTATAATATTTAAGAATAGACAAATATTTGAGCACTGAAGTGCTATGAACTTAGAAAAGCTATCAGTAAACTAATATATAGTGTTGACTTTCATTGATATAATGGGTGATTGCCAAAAGAACTAGGACTGCCTTAACTTTGAAAATACTATTATAATTTAGAATATATCCTACCTCTGATATTCCTTTTCAAGTATTTGAAACAACAACTGAATATACATATTTTTTTAATTTTTAGAAGGATTTAAAGTAATAATATACTTCTCTTTCCGAACAGAATATTTGCTTTCATTAAAATTGCTTTTGAGAGCTAGTGCTGGCTAACTTGTTTTAAGAAGGCAAAGTGTTCAAACTTTTTCTTGCTTTTGAACAAGCAAATTTGATGAAATAAGAGATATTACAAAAAAATCTTCATTTATTTATTCTTTAAACAAAAATTAAACAGCTTATATGATCTTGGTTATGTTATCGATGATTGAAGATAGCAAGATATAGGGAATGATCCTCCCTGTTGGATAAAGGAATGTGAAAACATTCAAAATTTATGTTTCAAATGTTTTTATTGAACCTAAGATTTAGTGAAAACAAAAGTGCCCATAAAGAAATTTAGGTGCACTTTTATTGGCTCAACAATATTATTAATTATTATAATGTTGAGCTAACAGCTTTAATTTACTTGTATCTTTTAACCTTTAATTTGAAAAGTGATTTTTTAACATCTGTTAAAATGGCCCTTCAAAATATGCATATATATATAATCACATAAAGTAATTTTGATGACAAATTTCTGGTTCCGAGACATAACATTGATTTTTTTTTTCTACTGTTGAACTAATAAAGACGTACAAAAGATTTCAGATTTTTAATTGCCTGAGTGTAAGAAATTTTTTACCTCTTTAAGCAATTTACTTTTCCAATGTAAGTAATATTTACACTTATAAATATTGATACTTTATAAAAATGTTTTTGAATATCTATATAAAAATACATGAATAATTCTTACCTTCTTTATCAACAAATACCCATCCTTTTTCAATTTCTTCCGAGTCACTGTGATCTGAAGCTTGTTCTTGCACTGGGTAGTACTGGCCAATATACTGTTTGAAACTTCCCCACATGTTAGTACTTTATCTAAGAAACAAATAAAAATATAAAAAGTTACAAAAAAAATTTTAAAATTTTTTTTTCCATATTTATCAACTGAAAAGAACAGAATATATGATATAGTAAAAATAATATTAAAAATAAATATAATTATGAAAGCATATAATAAATAAGCCCATTAATGAATTTAAGTAATCAGAAAACTAAAATATTTTTAAATATATGGTTTAATCACTTAAAATATATAGTTTTCTTGTTCTTTCTTAAACAGATGGATTTATATTTAGATATATATCTTGATATCAACATTTTTGTTTTTCACCAAGATATTTACAACTATATAAAGTAAAGGACTTCTGCATGATGAAACTAAAATTTCGAAATATGATTCTAACTCAAAACTTCAAAAAATACTGAAAAGAGAACAATCCTTTTTTTTATACAATACTATTATATAAACTACTCAAAATGAAAAACAATATTATGTATGTAATAAGTACTGGTTTTAAAATATTTTTAGGTACATACTGAAATTCACTTATATATTTCAATAATAATGTATTAAAAAACATTGTTTTATACAGAGTGCAATTATTAAGTAAAATATGAATTAAAAATTGGAAAATATTTTTTTAATCATAGTAATATAGACATTTATTGTTTCTTTATGATTACAAATTTAGCAATAAAAAATATTTTCCCGATCTATAAACAAGACATATTTACTTTAACTAAAAAAATTAATTCAAACAATTTGATTACTTTTACTCGTATTGTTTTCTATAATGATAATACTACACAATATAAGAGAAATACAAGAGCTTAAATACTAAGAAAGAAATTACATTCAAGACGACACAGGCTGTTACTTGTCCAAGCATGCAATTTTTTTTATACGCCAGATATAAATACAATCGAGAAATATTTCTTTAAAAAAAAGCCATACAATGAATTTTACGATTTGCATGTCAAAAAATAATCTATATTAAGGCTTTCAAGCACAAGATTAAATAAAAATGCAAAAAGAAAAAAAAATTTTTTTGGTAAGATTGACAGCTACAAAAGTAAACATATATATTAATAAAAAAAAGAAATTTTAATAATAAAAGATTTCAAAATTGAGTAATTCGCAATATAACAAGTATTTATTTGTATTATAATATTCTAACGGTCCAAAATCTACGATAATTAATATAGAAAAAGGCAATTATATCACTTACGTCTCCCACAGTCTTTTGTCCTATTGATACTTTTACCAATGTGCGTCAGATTTCTTGACAAGTGACGTCAAGTTGATTGTTTTTGTGTTGTTTGTTTACATTTGATTAGACGCACTGACAGATGGAATCGGTTTATCTTTCGAATCTTCAGGAAATAATTATTGAAATCGTGAAAAAACCGAGTCTAATATTTTACAAAATTAACTATCGTATTTTAATGAAGTAATTAATTTAATTCTCTAAAATAAGCAGACGATTACGAAACAAATTGGTAATCACTTTCATTATCAAAATATTATTAAATGTCTAATCTATATATCTTTAAATTATTATTAATGTAATTGCAAAAAATTTGCGATATTCGAAAAATTATGTAATAGAAGAGCGAAAAAAAATAATTAAAACGAAACCATCTCTGGAAGAAAAGAAAAACAGTCTAGGAAATTAAGTTATAGCCCATTGGTTACTTCTTTTCCAGAAAAGGCCCAATAAGAATCATTCAGTTATCGAACGAGCTTGATCACGTGATTTAGCACATGTTCACTTTATTCCCAACCTCTTCGTTTGATTATACAAATTTAAAATAATCTAAATATAATTATATGAAAAACGTATGAAAAATATATACGAAAAATACGAACAGATGACTCAGTTGTATTTCGATTATAAAGTATAATCGGAATGCAATAGTTAAAGTCATTCTCAATTTTTGTAAGGTAGGTTTTCACTATTAAACAGTTCACCTTTGTATCCATATTTCTGCGTTATTGAGTCATATTAACTGTAATGACAAGTAAGACATTTCCGATAAGAAATTTTAGAAGTTAAATTTTTGATGCATATAATCATTTATTTTAAAGGTATATTTCATGAAATCATACTTTCGCTTCGTTTTAACTCTGTAAATAAATCAAAGAATAATTATTTTACCAACCATTTTATTGTGCATATATGTTTAAAAGCCTAAAACTTACTTATAAAGAAATTTGTAATTTCTTTTTGATTATAAAAGTTTTCACGGTAATAAGCAGTACTTTATCGATTTTTCTGCTATTTCAATCTTATAACCTGTTATAAATGAATTTCAACTTTCCAAATCTTTATATTTATATAAAAACTAAATCGGAAGTTCTGTTATGGAATTATTTATTATTTCATAGGAAGTAAAATGTATTTTTTTCTGTTTTTTTTTTTAAACTTCAGTAAAACATTTTATTTAATGTAAGACATATTGACTGTAGATCTTAATATAAATATTGTGCTTGAAATGCTTTCATATTATTTTTGATATATGAAATGTACTGAGAGCGATTCACTTTTTTAATGCTTACATTTTAGTAATATATATATATTTTAAATTTTTTCTTATGATTATTAAAAGATTGATTGTTGAGATTTTAATCTTGCAGCATGTTTCTGCATTATATTAACAATATTTAAATAATCTGTTCTTTAAAAAAATATTCTTTTTTATAGCATTTAATGATAAATGGTCCTTTTTTTTATTTTTAATATCCTTTTATTTCATTATTTTCTGATAAATTTCAAAGCAATTGACTGAAAATTATTTTTCAACTGATTAATTTCTGTGTAATATTAACATATCTGTTTTATCTTATATTTAAAAGTAGAAATTATCTTAAATAACAATTCATATTAAATATTAGCTTGAAAAATTGAAACTAATAAGTTATCCAGAAATTATCATAAAAATTTCAGAAATGTTAATTTCTACTTTTTTAAATGTAGCCATACAAACCTGTTTCATGGATAGCGAAACACTATTTATCTTGTTGTTTTTTAATAACAGAAATAGCTAAATAGTGATAATTTAAATCTTAAATTATTAATTTTTCAATTTAAGAAATCAATATGCATATAAAACTATGTTAAAATGAAGAATGTACTCATTTATTAATGAGTAGCATGATATAATTTCATTTTTGATATAACTTAATCTTTGTTTTACTATTTTGAAATTATCACTTTAATAATTCGATTTATTGTTATCGGTGAAAATGTATTTCAAATTTTATTATTAGTTTAAATTTATTTGGATGAAAATGAATAGTGACAAGGGTAAGACAATTTTGCTTACCTTGTTAAATATAAGTTATTTCCTTTCATTTGTTTCCTTCTTTTATAAATTTCCTATTAGTATATATGGCTGTCTACTATTTTTACATAAATATCTAAATTGTTGAACTTCAAAAAATTTAATATTTTATAAAAATAATTTCTAAAAACCTTAATTTTTATGTTGCAATAAAAAAGAAAACAAAGTTAAAAAAATATTTTAAAATATTCCTTCCCTCCAATAGCTTATATAACCTATCTTTTTGTTGAATACAACCTGAAAAATTTTGTTGTTATGACTTCTTAAATTTGATTAGTTCACCTGTATTGTGTTTTGTATATTCGTTCTATATAGTAAATTACACTTTAAATATTATTACAGAAGAATGTTCTGTCTCTGAAACAATAGCAAAGTTGTGTGATACTACTTAATTAAAGAAAGATCTTGATGATTCGTCTTTTAAGATCCCTGGTAAATTTTCTTCGAGTTTTTTTTTTTTTTAAATTTCCTTTTTTATTCAATGTTATTGTTTGCTGTTAGTAATTTTTTTTCTTTGAATATTTATATTTTTGTAGCTATGCTTTCTTTTTGTAATTTGTCATCATGAATTTCATTATCATTTAATTTATCAAATGCACTAGTTATTTTGCCCTTTATCCTTTTTATTTACATCAGAGAAACCTTGGATATATAATAGGTGATTAGCTAATCATATAATCAGCTCTGCAAAAATATCTGAATTCTTAACAAATAGCAAATTTGCAAGGAATTTTTGTAAGAATTGGATTAATGTATTCTAGTAACGTGATTACATATATCATTTCTCAATATTTTTACATAATTGATAACCAATCATAATCTTCCTTAAAAGAAACTAAATTTTATATATATATATAAACTGTTTGACACGGCTTGTTTTTAAACATATTTTTATTCATGTTTCCTATATGTTTTGCAATATTGGGATACTTCCTAGAAATTCTTTTGTAAAATTATACATAAGAGACGTTCTGTGAATTTTTCTTCAGCCTCTTTTATTGTTTAAAATTGTTTATCTTGCATGCTGGATTTCTACTTGAGGGGAGGGAAGCTATAGAGGTAAATGAAAAAAACTGTGAAAAAACAATCACTTGATTTTTAACTACAATTTTACAGATAAAGAGTGATGCATATACATATGCTTTATCACAATGAAACATTCAGGTTTTATATCTCTAAACTTTTGAGTTTTTCATTTATATTATTTCTTTTAAACATTTTAAAGTAAAAATGCAATTTAATTGTTGATGTATGCATAATTATTGAAAAAGAAACTTTATATGATATAATAACAGTTCCATTACCATTTTTCCGGTTGAGATGAGTTTCTTCTGTGTGCAAAGTAATTGCCATCTGTCCTAATATCCATAAACCCATATTCCTTGATTTGTTTTAGGAAGGTTTTATCCATGTTTAAATAATCTCTTTAGTTAAGTTACAGATTGACTCTTCATTCATCAGTTTAAAGAAGCACAAATTTTGCTTCTCGATGAAACATCAATAGATTATCGGGCAAAATTGTATATTGTCAGCTTTTGCTATTTTCGAAGTCTTCAGCGACTTTCGAGAATACTTTTTGCATTATTCGGATCACATTCTTCTTAAATATGAAGAAGTTGTAGTTCAAGATCATCCAGTCTTTGAATTATCATTGGTGATTTTTTTTTTTTTTTTTCCCAGTTTGAAAATGCATACTGTTTGGTATGGGCTGAGAAGAAAATCTTCCCCATAATCTTGTTAGATTTGAAATGCTGCAATAATGGTTTCTGCTAGTTTTATGCAAAACATTTTTCCTCTTGAAGATTTTTCAATTTTGAATTGCAAGTATTTGTTGAATGTACAAAATTAATACTCGCTGTATTGTTCATAAATCAATAAACAATTTTTGTGGAATATTCAAGAAACAAGCAATGTAGGCTTAATACTTCATCACACAATGCTTGTGATATGGGAATGAGACGTCTAGATTGGTACATTAATATTCTTATCACAAATTTTGATTTCTTTGTGGATAGTTAATTAAGTAGTAAATTAGCTAATTTTTCCAAATTAATGTTATAATTCCTTTTTATAATCCACATTAGTTTCATCTCCTGATGAACAATTAATGCATTGATTTTGCCTCACCCTCTACTTTACATTTTATTTCCACTTTTATTATTGATTTACAATTTATTTATTTCTACAGTGTTCCTTGAATTGAAGCTTTCTGTGCATTTGTTTGATATATGCTTATTTTTTCTCTCCTGTTAATTTGCTTTAAGCTCTTTTATTTTCCCCTTTGGTTTATTTTCAATTGGGTTTTCATTGTTATATTTGTACCTTGTATTTGTGTTGTTTTATGTGTATTTTGATTATATTACCTTGTACCTTGTGTGTATGTATATATATAAACCACTTACCGCTTTTAACTAGAAATCTATAGTATCTTGCATTAAAAAATTATATATTTTATTTATGTATAATAAATGCATTGCTCTTGAAATAGTCAAAGAATATCTTAAGTGTATATTGCTTTTCTGTGATGCATATGATATAAGGTGTGTTGTTCTAGCTGTATTGTGACATTTATTTTATCTGGAACATATTGAAAAAATTTTTAATGATTTGATAGTATACTTTTTAAATTATGTAAGATTTTTTATTTTTCAGGTTTGTTCATCTTTTCTAATCTAAGCTTTAGTATTAAATTATTTATTAATTGAAAAGGAATTAAAACAGAATTTCGTGGTTGCCTTTAAGGAATATCCATTTGTTTTTGATTATTTTTATGTAGCTATTTCTAATAATGAATTAATATTGACTTCAAGTTTAAATCTAGTTAGTTTCCTTGGCAAGAATTTTTTTTTTCTGATAATTTTATTGTAGTAGTTTAATATCTACTCACTCAAAATATTTTGATTGTCACTGATTTGTATCAAATTGTTATTACTTGAAAGAAATATCTGTCTTGATCATTTTTTTTTATTCCTTTAATTTATTTTACTGACTACTTAAGAATTTTTATAATTACTTATATAAAACATGTTTGTTGTCATAGCAAATTCAAATCAATATTAAATTCTTTACTTTATTTTAAAGATCAAATTTCTTTATTAAGACATTTCTGTTCAAATATTAAATAATTAAAATTAATTTTCCAGATAAATGTTTCCCCATTCATCCTATAACTATTTTTAAAATCACAAATCATACTAATTTTTAAATTAAGCTATGCTTCATGCTGCAAAGATAACTTCTAATTTATGTAAATTTTGGGATGAGAATGTTCTCTTTGCAGTATTAATAGCAGTTGAATAATTTATATTTTTTAGTGCAAGTTTGCAGTACTGGAACATATCTTCTCTTTATTTATCATTATCAAATATTCAAATTGACAATCATAAATAAGGAAAAGGAACTGAAATTGATTGTATTTTGATATTGAAGCATTGTTTCAGAAGAAGAAAAAAAAAATCACACGCATACTTGATATATGTAATATACAAAACATGTAAGTCTATTAAAATGTATCAGCTTTAGTGCTAATAACAATTTGATTTTTAAAAATACTTTTTTTATGAATTACGCATAAGAGATTTAAATGAAATTTGGTGTGTATGTGTGCTAGTGTGTTTTTGTGTAGGCACACCGACCATCATTCTAGTGCAATAGAAACAATTTTAATTTGAAGGAAAGTCTTATATTAATTTTATAATGTTAAGTATATAGTTACATTTTTACAATTCAATTCTTACGGCCTGTTATTAATATAATACTTTTATGGGAGTAGGTGGACTATTTTATTTATACATCTTTGGAATCTATAATAGTTTTAAAAATCGGATGCCCTTGGAAATGTAGGTATATTTAATATTTGTCTGATGAATTTTAAGTTGGTAATCCCTAGTTTGATTACTCGTAGTTCTTCTGTTTATTCTGATGAAAGAGATATTGTTTTCAAATAGAAATATTAATGAAATATTTTAATGTTTTTGCTGGAATGATGTTAGCATACAAAATATTGAATTATCAGTAAAAGAAAGAAAAATATAATAGATAAAATAATATCAATGATCTAGTACTGTGTGTGTGTGTGCCTGCATGCGCGCACGTTAAAACATAAGGAACTTACTTTTTCCTTCTTTCTTTTTTTACCAAACATGATATCTTAAATACATTTTTAATCAAAACTTTTGAATATTTTTACTTATTATCAATCACAATATAAATTGACAACACAAGAAAAGTAAAATAATATACCATTATACTCATTTAAATAGTTACTGTCTAATCCTATTATATTTAGAGGCACTTAATATGTTTAAACTGAATTAAGTTTACAATAACACTAATTGATGTACTGTGCCATGAAATGGTTGATTTAATTTATAAAGTTGTGTACCAGAAGATATGTAAAGCTTCTTAGGCATGGAATATTTTTTTCTTAACAAAACACACACAAAAATTATGTTTGCATTATGGAAACAATTGTTGCTTAAAAGTGCAGTAGATAAAATATAATAATGAAAATAATTTTCAACTAAATATTTTTAACAAACAAAACATTTTTAAAAATATTTTGAATTTATAATATGTTTTGTTAAATCTGAAAAATTCAAATTATATTCACAAGACATACTGAAATTCGTATTTATAAAAATTTATATTATTTCTACATTAATTAATTCCAAAAGGAAATATACTTTTAGGGATATTTATTGCCATTAAATGCTGACATATTACTCTTACCCTTACATATTTACATATTACTTCCTCTCTTACCTTTACATATTTGTTCATTTCCTGCCTTTTGAATATGTGTTGTAACACTTCTTTTTTCTAGAATATTATTTTTATTAGAAAGAAGAGGGCTTGCAATTTATCATGTCTAAAATTTTCATTATTGTCTAGAAGCATATTCCGAAACTTCCTTATGAATAGTGATCTGCAAATATTTCTTGTGCAAGATCTTTGTTTAATAGATTTACTATTAATGTTAATATGATCTGTATTGGGAAAGTTTGACATTTATGATTGCAGTGATATTATTTGCTTATTTATGACTAATATTTAAAATACTGAAGATATAACCATTAGTAAAAATTAGTAGAATATTTGTAAAGTATATATATTGTAGAGTAGTTGAATATTTAGATATAAACCATGAATATTTTAATAGAATATATTAATACAGTTTTATCCCATACATTTCAGCATCACTTGTTTGATTTTAAAATGCTATAATGTCTGGGTTCTTTGCATTTTCGTTGAATTGTCAAATTGTTTTCTGCTTCAGCCTTAAAACTTCTTATTTGTGTGCTTTTGCTGACAATATATTATTTTTAAAACTTTATCAGTTAATTGATTGAAAAATTTAATTTTGGTTTCTATTACATATGGCATCACCTGGTAATAAATTTGAGAGAAACTAATTTTTAAGATTATGTAATATATATAATAATGAATTTTAAGTGTATATTAAAGTTATAAAAAGTGATGAATTTTTTTATAGTTGTGTTTTTAAAAGTTGTAGCATATTTAGTAGTAAAATTAAGTAATTACTTTATATACATACAAGAGGTGATCCAAAAGAAAGTTTACAAGCATCAGTATTTGGAAATTAGAAATGGTTGATGGGAATATTGTTATCTAGAGTGGAGGTACATGGCACTAGTTGTCTTAGACCTGTCGTTTGAGCAGATAATGTTAGTACTGAGACCTGAAACAGCGACAGTAATGGCAAGACGTCTAGAGAAGGGGTCTCGCATAGAGATGTGAGCTGTGGTTCGATTTTTACGGGCCAAGAATGTGTCCCCCTCAGACATTCGCAGACAAATCGTTGAAGTGTATGGGGGCAAAGCAATGAGTAGACAAAAGGTGGTGAAATGGTGTTGTTCTTTTGAAGCGGGCAGATAGATTGCTGGAAACATTTTGGTGGAAGGTTTGGAGCCACCCCCCATACAGCCCCGATTTGGCTCCCAGTGACTATTTCTTTTTCTCGGCATTGAAGAAACATTTATCTGAAATAAAGTTCATATCGGTGGGTGATGTTCAAAAAGGTGCCGAGAACTGACTCAATAGCCTTGGTCCTGATTATTACCAAGACAGGTTAAACAAATTGGTCCAATGGTGTGATAAATACCTCAACAGGGTTTGGTGATTATGTGGAGAACTGACTGCCACATATGTCACTTAATTACCATTTGTATCATGTCTATTGTTAATAAAGCATTTTTCTTTTGCCTTGTAAACGTTTTTTTTGGATCACCCCTCGAAACTATTAAAAAGACTGTGTAAACTAGGTAATTAAAAATGCAAATCATATTAGTTTGTATCTTGTATCTAAGATATTATTTTTTATCTATCTTCTATTTTCAGGAAGCAAAAGTGATCATCAAATTCATAATATATAATTTAAAAAAAAATTATAAATATTTGTTTTGTATATCTTGTATAAAAGCTTCCAAAATTTTTTAGAGTCCTATGGTGACTGGCATAATGCCAATTAGCACTTCTGATGTTATAGAATTGCTCTGCACATTAGCAGAGGAGGAACGTCTAAAGGTGACATTGAGCGAGTCGCTTAAAGGTGGTCTAATTACTGGCATTACTGCTGCATTAGGAGCTTTTCTTCTGGGACCAATGGGTTTACCAATTGGTAATTACTTTGAATTCATTTCTTTTCTTTTCCTTTCCTTTTTTGAAGGTTGTTAAAGTTTTGAAAACATATTTTGTTATACTCATTTTATGTAAGAGATTCCATTAAATTTTTTCTATATTGTATTAATAAAAATTTTGAACAACTTTTAAATTATGTATCAAATATTTTTTTAAAGCTTATTATTCAAAAATAATGCTTCTATTTATAGTTTATCAAGAATTATAAGAATACACAAGTGAAAAATTAGATACCCATATAAAATTTAAAATACAATTAATCAGAATTATGAATGCATATAATGAAGTTTCTCCCCTGTTAAAACTTAATAATGAAATAGAGGGAGAGCTGTTTTGAGGCCATTTAATGGGAAATTTAAAAAAAAAAAAAGCACCATCTTTCAAACAAATTTGAAAGATAAAGAAATCATCATAATCTTACTTAGCAGAATTGCAGTATTAGGTTGTTAAGAAATATATTAATAGTGCTAATCTACCAGAAATGTTTTATAGATATATTGTAATCAGTAAATCATATTCATTAAAATTAATAAGACATTTTGTTCAAGAAAATTAAATGTAAAATTCAGTGCTATTAAAATCCTGAGGTTAAAAGCCTAAGATAAATTCTTTACTAAAAAGTCTTAAAAGGTTGCAAAATATGTCAAGAACTCAAATTAGTGTCTTCAGTAGTAATACATTTTACTGAATATTCATGTTTTGCAATGTGAATAGGATAAAGTGATAATAATTTGTGCAGTGATCTCTTTGCTAATTTTTTTTCTGCTGAAAATATTTAAAATTTCATTTAAAAAGGGCTATATTATAAAATATATTAAATTTATATATAAAATATTTTAAAGATTAATTCAAAATAGAAAAAAAAATGTGTGGCTTCAAAAATTGAGATCATTGCTAAAATAATTGCTTTTTGAACTTTAAGATGATGTAAAAATTATTCTTGTTCTATTATTCTGTGCTATTTTTTGGAAGTTATAGTAAAAGGAAAAAGAACCCTCAATATTTCACTTAATGATCAGTTTATCATAGATGATATTTCAGGAGATTGAAAATTAGATATTGCCCATAGTGGTATCTTGAACTTTTTTTGCATGCCAACAATTTTAGTGGTGTATATTATATTTTCAGATGGAAACATTAATGTATATATCACATTAAATCTAGTTTTGGTTTTATTAAAAAAGAAGTTTATATATGAATACTAGTCTGGATTTTTTTTAAACTAGCTTTAATAATAATAAAAAATTTTAAAAAATTGTAGGGACATAAAAAATTTCAGTTGCTAAATAAATAAAAAGTTGGTCAAATTGAAATTTATTTCTTGGTTATTTTTAAAACCCATAAAAATAATTGTATATCAAATTTTTTATTTCTGTAGTTTTAAAACAATTTTTGGGAAAGATCAGATTTTTTTTAACAATTTTTTTTAAATGAATTCTAAGAAAAAAAATTTTGAGAAAGAATTTTTTAAAATGAAACAAAATATAATAAAAATTAAAAATATTTATGTTGAATAATTATGATATTTACATTTAAAATTATACATAATTTTTCTTCTTTTTTCAGTGGACTGATTTTTATCTTTAATTATTTATATTTCAATTGAAGAATACTAAATTATCATCTTAACATAAATTATCTTTTTCTTTTATTTATTTAATTAATCTTAACTGTAATTGCAGATAAAATCAATGTGCAAATTATGGGAGGGAAGGGGAATGCAAATTCAGAATTTCATAGTATCCTAACTTGTCTGGTAAAAAATTGCCAGTGACTTTCAAGCTAAAATAATAAATTGGTTTTTAAATTCAATTGAATTTAATTACTATCAAAAAAGGAGTTCAAGCTAAAAGATTTCTGTTTAAAAAATCGAAATTAATCTGTGTCAGTGAATAAGTAAAGAAATAGTCAATAGGAATGCAAAGCTTTCTTAAATTATTTAAATTTGTAATTTTTATTTTTTATGTATAAAATAAGTTTTTTAGAGTCTGCTATTGTAGTCATATTAAAATGTGTAGAAAAATATTGTATTTATTATTATTATTATTATGCTTTGATAGAGTTATTTGATAAAGCTGTGCAACAATTAATATCAGAAGCTCAGAACCACATTAGGAACATCTCTCAATATCTAGGTAAAATAAAAAAAAATTCTAAATGAATAATGATAACATCAAGACTAATAAAATACTAAATGTAAAGTTCCAAGGGGAAAAAAAATCAAAATTTTTTCTCTCTGAACACATTATAGGGGAAATGAAGTAATATTTGATTTAAAAATATTTTATTATTAAAAATTTTTATTAGTCATTTTAAAAAAAGTTTTGTTAAAATGTGTAATTTATTACAAAATATATTAGAGGATCTTTACAGCACTATTTTACAAGGCAGGATAATATGCTCTACATTTTTTTTTCACTGTCAGCCTGTCTTGTATAGGCTGTGTTGCTGTTATTCATCTGAAGAAATAATTAAGCAAACATTTTTTCTTAAATAATAATAAATAAAAGATTAATATATAAACTGATTTTTTTTAAAGTTAAGAACAATTGGTTTCATTAAAATGTACAATAAAGTAATACTGTTATTTTAAATGCATTCTTTAGGTGGAGCTCTTGGAGGAGGTGTGGCTGCTTTTACTTGTGGCAGCAAATTTCAGCCTGTGTCGCAAGTTATTGCTACTATGTCGCAAGAGAAACGAGAGCATCTTGCCAACAAAATAAGACAGATAATGAATAAAATTGATGTGACAGATGTAGTTGTATTCGCAGCTTTAGTGTCTGGTGACTGTTCAGTGCGTAGCAGAGTTGTTGGTGAGCTGGTGGATTATTTGAGGCATGAAATGTCAATGGCTCTTGTAGAGTGATTTTTGGAATTTGTCATATTTATTCTGCTTCCTCATGTGCTCATATTGATACCAAATCCTTGACACTGAATTTGGATTGTTTTATGTGTATCGTGTGTCTGTCTTGCAAGCCTATTGGTTTGAATTGTTGATGTTTGTTTGAAACAGCTCAATTTCTAGGGGATATGTGATAAATGTGTGTTTTATTTCATGCAATTATTATTCCTCTTCAGTTAGTTTTAAATTATTTGAAATGAATGTTAGATAAATATTTAAACTAGTGGTTCTCATGCTGGTGAAAACACACCAGTTAAGTTGCCAAGCTAAGTTTGTTGGAAAGCATATGAACTGAATGTAGTTGAATAGGAGTGAAGTATAATTCAGTTTTTTCATAAAATACCTAGGGCTTTTTACTCCCTTAAATTAATGACGTTGTAAGTAAATGTATTAAGTTCTTTCATTAACTAATTTTCTATGTATCCAAAAACTTAAGAATTTTTGCTAATTTACAATAAATTAACAATCTAATATTTTCTGTGGAATGAAACCTCTTCAATACATATAGAGTCGGCAATCTTTTCATGTCTTTATTTTTTATTACTTCATTAAATAATTAGAAGCAATGAAAAGAATTTGATTTTTTTAAGACAAAAATTGGGGAAAAAATTGGACTGTTACCAAACTGGTATTCTAGATTTCAGGATGTCATTTTGGAGTGATAATATTTTCATTGTTTATATTTTTCTTAATTTTTTTTAATTAATTAAATAATTTTAATTTTAAAAAATAATTTTAATTGCACATTTTTACTCTATAAAATATACTTGTGCCAAAGTTGTAAATTTAACTCCAATGGCTTATTCTTTAATGCACTCTTTCTATAATCCATACATTCATTGTTATTATTATTATTAGAGATGGCAAAGAGTTTGATTTTAAAATGGCAATGTAATACAGTCAATCTGTGTGATACCTGTCACATGAATTACACATTACACTTATCTGAGTTCTGATACTTTGTTTCTGTTCTTTTGCAAGTGCAAAAGTGCACTTTGACAGTGCATGATTCTTTGAGCATATGTTGATTGATTTTCAAGAATAAACAATCTCATATTATGCTTACTTAGTAAAGATTGAAATCTTTCTTTCATTGATTCTCTTTTACTTACATCACTTAAGGAATTTATTGTTCAAGTCCATGAAATATAAAATTTTAAACTTTGACATAAAAAATTGATGTTTTTTACAATTTGTAGAATGATAGTTTTTCTCTGGCTTGTTAAACTATAGAATGTAGTTCATTTTATGCTTTAATTTATTTTGTTACATCTTGACATTATTAAGTATTGTATGAAATAATTAATTTTGTAGTGAGCATTAATGTGTATATTAAAGTATGTATTTAAAAATTGCATGTCTTTAGTTTAACAGTGACATTTATCTTACTAATTTTTCTAGCAAATTTCTAAAAATTATTTTATATTACCCTGGTTGAGAACCACTAAGCTATTCAGAACATTTCTTGTTCCATAAAAGTATTTGACACTATTTGATTGAAAAACAGTATTATTTGTAGTCCATTCTTAATGAAACTGCTTTACTTTTTTCTTCCCTGTGTGGTAAAATGCCATTGATTTGAATACGATTTTTCAAATGGTATTTGCTACTTATATATGTTTATTCATTTGAATAAAAACTAGTATGTTTTATTGAAGATATATTATCCAGCCATATTAAATTGATTATTAATTTTTTATTAACTTGACATAAAAATTCAAGCATATTTTTGTAAATTTGTACGTGCATATTTATGTATTTCTGGGAATTAGACATTAAGGTTTCATGTCCATGTAAGTGGATGCATTTTCATAATTTCTTTTTAAATATTTATTTAAGTACACATGAAATGTGTAAAACTATTATGTCTGTTTAATAATAATAAACAACTTTTTATAAAATATCTTTTATGCAAAAAATAATAAACTGAAAATTAAAATAATACTTAAGAACATGAAATTAGCTGCTGCTTTTTATGAACAGTAATTTCCACAATTTTTGAAAAATATTTACAATTTAAATGAATATATATATATATATAAATGAGTGTAACAGAATTTTAAAAAATGTCTGTTCAAAATTTTACCATGGAAATTATTTCAAAGGAAATTTACATTGAGAATCTTTTATTATATTTAAATCTATTTTCATAGCTAGTTTAATTTCCAATATTTACTCATTTTTTATAATTTCTACTTATGTTTTCACAAATATTTACAATTTTAAGTTGTTGTATTCTGCAAGTTATAGAATTTGAATAAGAATTAGTTTTTACTTACATGAATTTAGTTTTCCCCCTTTAAAGATGAATACAAAACAAAATGTGATTTAACAGAGAAAATGCCTCCATTTTAATGATAAGAATTCTGTTACTATATTTAAATGGGAAAGTTAAAATTTTGAATTGTATAATCAGTTACTTTTATTTTGACACAATCTTAGTAATTAGTCAGATTTAATTTACCATTTTTAAAAAATACAAATATTTAAATTCTGTAATGGTATGAGCTTATTTCCTAATTTTTCTTAATCTATTTTATCTCAATATATATGAATTATATCAGTATTAAAATATCTGTCAGTGCTGTCATAATACATTTAGATAATTTTTCTTAAATAAAAAAATAATTGGTTTGAATTCTTATTTTCTTAGTTACAAAAGCACTGAATTTATCAGCAGGTCTTGAGATACTCTAAATATTTCACTGCAAAGTAAACACTTGTTTTCAATTAAAAAATATCTCAAAAGTATAAGGCCTTTTAAGAAGTTCGGGAGTATCATTTTTATGATAATCCTTATATATCCATATTTTTGAAAAAATTATTTGTTTTATGAAAAATTATTTTTGAAATATTGTGTACATCTTAGCAATGCTAAAACAATGTATATTTTGTTTACTTGCATTTGATTGGTGTATGCAGTTATTTTTGTTGCCCTAAGGGTAACTGAGCTTTAATTTTCTTAAGAGCTATTTGTATTTATTTGAGAAGTAAAGAAAAGTCAAGAAGAAGGAGAAAGGTTTATTGAACATTACTGCCTTTTGGAATTTTGTTTTATATGTTTGTTATGAAGATATGCAAAAATATACATTTTTATTGTTCTTTATAGTGTTTTTGTTAGCTAATTATATATAAAGTGTTATAGATGTTTGTATTATTCTGAAAATTCAGTGTTTTCTTTTTTTGGAAATGATTATTTGTTGAACTAGTCAGTTAATCCAAATGAATCTAATTTAAACTATTAATTTTTGTAATATTGAACTGAGTAAGTGCAAGATTTTTTCCCCCTCCTTTACCTCTAATTGTGATTGAAGTTAGATCATATTCATTAAGGCTGTGTTCTATAGAATGAATCTAATCTTCCATACATGATCTGCTTAAAATTCTTACTTAGTTTTAATTTTTTTTTTTCTTTGGTAGAAATGTCATTTTGCATATTTAAAATTTTTAACAATATGTATTATTTCTTCTGTTAATTGCACATATATATAGTATCAGCTAATCTTTTATCTGTATTTCAGAAATTGAATATAAAGTTTGTCTTTTAAAAATAAAGTTGTATAATTTGGTACATTGGTTTCCTTTTAGATTTGCTAACATACAGATACAATGTCGTGAAATAAATGTGAATTTTGACTATTATAAATTACCATAACTTAAAATTCTCTATTCAACAGAATGAGGGAAGTGATATAAGATTTTGGAAAAATAAGATTTCAGAAATTTAAATTGTGGTAACTCCTTTTTCTAAACTTGTGACAAGATTTTAAAAAAAATTGCCCCCACCCCACTTTTGTATTTTAGTAACAAAACAGGAAACTAGTATTTTATATTAACTCAAACTAAGTATTAATATTTTTTTTTAATGTAGACTGTTTTTTCATAAACAGCTGAAGAATTTGCTTTTGCCATATTCTACAAACTAAAAGAAAGCAAATAAGCATCAAATCCCAGTTTAGCTGAAGCAAGTCTCTCAGTAGAAGTATCTATTAAGTATTTTGATTTTTTCCTACTGCTAGTTAATTTTTAGTAGTAAGAATAATGGCTATATTCTTTTTTATATAGGTTAATCTTTCTGTATTGCAGAAAATGGAAATGTTAAGTTTAAATTCTTATTTAATGCTTAACTCGTCTTTTGTATGCATCTATGTATGTTGAGTTTCAAAAATTTAGTTAATAACATACTTATTAGTGAAAATATGACTTAAATTATTCATTAAAATAATGAAACTCCATACCTAAATTCTTTTCCACTGATAGTTTTTGAGAGGAAAGAAAGAAACTTGGACAAAAAGTCTTTTTTTTTTTTTAATGCACACATAATAGTAAGAAATTTTTCATGTGAATATTAATAGTGTTTACATTTTGGCCATTAAGCTTTTGTTTTTAATTAATAGCACATTTTATAATTTTATCAAATGAACAATCTGATATAATAAAAAAACTTAAAGAATAATTTAATAAAAGACCATTCAGAAATATCTAAATAAAATTATAACTTGATTATAGTAAAATTTTCAATTGCTATTTCCCTTATCATTCTTTTTACATTTGCACATTTTATAATTTTAAACATTGGCACAATATTTCTATATAAAATAATTATCTGGTATGATACAAAAACTTAACAAATAATAATTCAATAAAACTTCATCGATGGAAGCCCATTCAGTAATAACCAACATCCAGAATTATAACATGGATACATTAAAACTTTCTTGATTGCTATCTTCTAAATCATTCTTTTGATATTCACTCATTTTATAATTTTAAACATTGGCACAATATTTCTATATAACAACTGACACCTAATATAAACTAATTATCAAATAAATGATCTGATATACATAAACTTAACAAATGGTAATTCAATAAAAGATCATCAATGGAAGCCCATTCAGAAATAACCAATACCCAGAATTATAACTTGTGGTTTTTAATGGCACTTGTCATAGACAAGCCCACTGACATTAAAAGTCAGTGATTTTATGCCAAGGGGTACATCTCTTGTTTTTCAGTAACGCCATCTAAGGCCAAGATGAATTATAACATATACAGTAAAATTTTCTTAATTACTACCTTCTAAATCATTCTTTTTATATCTGCACATTTTATAATTTTAAACATTAGCATAATATTTCTATATAACAATTCACATCTAATATAAACTAATTATCAAATAAATGATCTGATGTGACACATAAACTTAACAAATGTTTAATTCAATAAAAGATCATCGATGGAAGCCCATTCAGAAACATCCAACACCCAAAAATTATAACTTGGACACAGTAAAGTTTTCTTTAATTGCTATCTTCTTAATCATTCTTTTTACATCTTGAGCTGTTCCCCAAGATAATGCAACACCATGACTTCCATGACCATAGTTATTGACTATCTATAAAACAAAATATAATAAAGTATTTACAAAAGTTCATATGTTTGAATTATTATCATTAATGATATAAATTATAGCTATGATTATAAATTGCTTAAAGAACTTCCAGAAAGCTGTATTCAGCAAAATAATATATAAATAATTAATAACTTACCAAACGGTAATTATCACCAAGTTTGACAAAACTAGTATCAACTCTAACAGAAGGTCGGAAAGGTCGTAGTCCAACCCAATCATACAGAATTTCAGCATTCTAGATTAAAAATAGAGCACCTAATGATTTTTTTTTTAAAATGCAATTTCCTTCGAAATGAGTTTTAAAATATCTTGCACAACAAAAAAGAGCATAAACATTATTTAACTGAGTTATAATTAAAAATGCAAATAGAAAATAAAATTTGATTTATACTAAAATATTGTTATAAATTTATTTTTCATTAGACACATTTTAATAGATAATCAAAGTTTCAATAGCTATTACCTTAAAAAAATAAGACAAGGTTAAAAATCTAAAACTATAAAAATTACTTTACTATATATTTTGAAACATTTAATAAATTTTTAACAAAATACTTTGATATCATATTACTAAGTTTGTGAAAAAAATGGTATAAATGTGCAAATTCAACTAACATTCCTTTATTTTTCTTATATACTAAAATACCTATGTGCAGTATTATAAATATTCCGATATTCTTATACATTTTGGTGGACATTTAATATTTTCCTATTTAAAAGTCATCCAGTTTTAAAATGTTGAAATAAATATATTTATATATATTACATTAAAAAATAAAATGTATTTTACTATCAGAAAATTAATAAGAGATTAAAGATTATTACCTTCAGACTTGGAAGCAATTGTGTGCATTTATCCCAAATATACTGTTTTTGATATAAGTCAATTTCCATTGACCATCTTCCATAATCTTTAATACCTCCCAAGGTTACATAATCTTTTCTATAAAGAATGCATATGTATATAAATCAATAGCATATTTAGAACTTCTAAAACCATTCAACATCACAAAATTTACAAAAGCATTAAAATTCCTTTTTCAATTAAATAGTATGAAAGTCATAAATTTTCAAGAGAAAAGGATTATAAAGAATATTATTGCAGTTCAACATAAATTTTAAATTATCATAATAACAAAAATGGAAAATTTCTTTTTCTGATTTTAAAAATAAAATTTCAGGAGTTTTATCTAATAATTTACTATAGCCTTTAATAAATTTTGAAACCTAGTAAGTTTCTAAAATCAGTAAACAAATGTAATTTAAATAAAAGATAATCGTTTAAAAAAGACCAACATTCACAGATCAATAAGAATAAATTATAAATTAAAATTCAAAACAGCATCTATTTCTTTCCATTAGGAATTAATTAAAAGCAGATGGAATACATAATCTTTTTAAAAGTATAGATGGGTAATTAACTCCTTTAAATTAAGAATATTAACAGAATTTCACATTCCAATAATAATATGAAAAAAAGTCATTAATTGAAATTTTCATTCAACAATAATTTTCTTTCATTTCTTTTTATTTTTTAATTTTTTTTTATTTTAATAGGTAAAAAAACATTTATTTTATATAAAGATTCTCAAAGACTGAGATGTATGATATTAAAATTATGTACAAGATTATATATTTATATAATATAATCAATAAACATTCATTGTTCAATACTTTATCATAATTTTACATAAAAGTATTTACAATAATATTTAAATTAAAAATTATACACAATAATTACTACATTAAAAAAAAATATTGAATGTCATTTATTTATTATAAATCTGGATTAAAAAAAAATGGGGCCAAAAATTTTTTTAAAGATATTTAAAATAGAACTTATTAAATTATGTTTTAGTTTTATATAGATAAAGAATTTACAAATTACGTCATTACCCTCAGTTTTTAAAAATGAAACGAATTTAAAACATGAATTTGGTCAAAAAAAATTTTAACTAACAAATCATATATTAGAGAATTAAGCTGTAGAGCTACATTAACATTTAATTATTTCTATTCATTTATTTATTTATTTTTATTTTATTTTAACTTTCATAGAATTTTGGAATGTACTGTCAACTATTTCCTTAATCCATAAAATATTAATTTAAAATAATGTTTCAATAAAAGTTAAAAATGCAGCACTATGAAAATCCAATATGATATAACATTTTCTATTTGTTAATTAGTGCACATATAATACTTTTCAAAACAGAATTTGCATTTTTTAAAAGAAGTGAAATATTTTATTTGGGGGTATCTGTTTAAATATTAAGTGCCAGATGAAACTTCAACATGTTTTTTCATAAAATAACTTTTATATTCCTCCACAATAAAGGGGAGGGGTATGCTTTTAATTAATATTTATGCTATTATTAGTAAATAATAAGCTAAATTAAGCTTATTTTTTAGATTTTTTCAAATTTGAATAAAGAAGCTAAAAGTGTTACATTAGGTAGTATAATAATTGATTTAGTTTTCTTCTATAAGTAATATAACACACATTTACATTTAAATGAAATAATTTCAAATGTAAACTTGTTTTGAATTATTCTGTTATTCCTATAATTCAAAAATTTTAATAATAATTACATATTTTATAACTGCAAATAAATTGGTTATCAAGAAATATTATAAAGAATGGGCCATTTCCTGCAATTCTCAAATGTTCTAGATTAATACAAAACTTTTGTAGTTGTGGAGGTATTAGAACAACCATGGAAAACATTCTAATTACTTCATGATATCTAAAATCTGCACAATATCTCATACAAAAATGGCTTAATTTCAGCCCAAGAATTCATAAAATAATAAAATTTATCCTCCAAAACATAATCCTTCCTTCAAAAAATCTAATCCACTCAATTTTTCAAAAATTGATGTCAAATTCTCTGATGCGGCGATGGAAAGACTCTGAATCCCTGGTGGAAATTATATTTTGCTCTGATAGGGCAAAAAATATTTTGAGGGGAAATTTTCTCCAAGAAGGCAATCTTTTCAATAGGCGTTTTTTATTTCAATAGGCAATTTTTTATTATTTCAGCAGAGACATAAAAAAAACTTACTGGTATCCTAGTCAACACCAATGTTGAGGATAGAAAATATCATTGCTTTTGATCAACTGAATTACAACAAACTACAAAATTTAAAAATCGACCTGAAGAATATACATTTTGTTTTGCAGAGAACTAAATCAAAAACATTATTATAGATGTGACTATACATTTCTCAAGATGTTGACAGATTTTACCTAATAAATAGAATGACAAAAATTGTATTCACCGTACCACTGTCAATATGTGCATGTGAAAAAAGTTTTAGCACATTTCAATTGATTAAAAATTATAAGTACACTACGATAGTTCTACACAGATTTTAAAGTCTTGTGATCTTTGGAATGCATAGTAGCAAGTCGAGAATATTCAAATTGCCTCATACAGAAAAAAGCCTACAAAAATGTTTCCAAAAAGTTGAATTCAAATGCACAAATATAACCAAAATTTTTAAATATAACCTGGTATATCATATTTCCCAGTAAAACATAACAAGTTTAAGGTAATATCAGTTTTGTAATATCACATTTATTGATAATAATTTAAAGCACTTTTTCTTTTTTGGAATGTCAAATATACCACTGAATATCTGGGAATAGTACAAAACCATGCTATCTATTTGTAAATATGTAAATTAAATGTTTTTCTTACATTTAAATATATTGGGTATGCTCTAATATTTTTACATGTAAAACCTTTGTGATGAATGCAGCAAGAAAAATAATAAAATATTATTCTAAAAAAGTTGCTGAGATACACAAATAATATATGGTATCTTAATTGAATTCAAAGATTAATTTACTGTCAAATGCTATTTCTGTATTTTGTTTGCACCTGAGTTAAACTTAAAATATCACTGATTAAGGGAACAAAATTATGTGATTTGAAGCTAATTTTTTCAGTGGTAGAGGTAATGATTTCTTTTGAAATGTGCGCAATCAGAATAACAGGATTTTGAAAATATTTTTATACTCGGTTCACATAATGAGTTATTCAATTAGATGATACATACAGAGTAGGCAAAAATTTTGAAGAAAAATTGTGCATGATTTTTTCACACAAACAGAAGCATCAAATTCAGAATCCTCTCTTAACTAAATTCCTTCTGAACTTGCATAAGTTCTAAATGCTTTTCCCTGAACTTTTTTTTCTTACTTTCTGCCATCTTATTCAGATGTCATTATAATACTATCTGGTCATGGTCTGATCAAAGAAATCTTAGTAGCATCAAAAAATGGAGCTCTATCTATAACCACATAGGAATAAAACATATTATTTTAAAGAACTCCGTTTGATTTCCTTTTCCTACAAAATTTTTTCGTGACCAGTTGATTCACTGGGATTAACAGTTAATGGTTGCAAAATTTTTTAATTGAATAACTATGCTCTAATGGTACCCCCCCCCTAGGAAAATGTTTTTAAATTTTGTTAGATATATAACTCATTTTACTTTAGAATTCATATATCGTTTTATTCATTATCACTACTATACATTTCTTTAATTTTTCATTTTCTTTTTCTAATTAAAAAATATTCTAATTTTAGTGTAAATGTCATAGAGAGTTAATTGCTTTTATAAATTATTAGATCTTATTTATTTTCAATTTATAATTTTTCAAGCCTTAGGCTTATGCTTTGCTTTCATGTAACCACCAGCATCAATATAGCCACTGAAATCCATTTTTTTATCAGTGCTTTCTGAGAACTATGGCAAGATAATCTACTGTATGTGCGTGCGTATATGTGTGTGGGTGCATGTCTGTACGTGTAATCTTTTACAAAGAAAATTATGCCCATTCAACTGGACCATACTTATAATAGTTAGAAATATGGAACAATGTTCTGTGATTATAAATAAAAGACTTTTGATTAAAATTGAACCTCAAAGGCAAATGAAAAATTAATTCTTTGAAAAACTATTAAATACGCACAGGCAATATTTACCCAGGAATAATGTATACTGTATCAGCATAATAAAAGTTCTTGATCCATGGAGCTTTAACCTGCAAAAAGTTCAATATTTATTTAATTTGCAATTATTCACTAAAAATAAGAATATATATAAATAATGGTTCTGATAAAAATTTCTTTAAAAAAAACTAATGATGTCTTTAATTCTGATTGTGAAATACAGACTTATTTAATTGATTAACGATAACTATGCATACATTAGTAAAAGCCAATCTTTAGAGAGCTGAAAAGATAAACATTAAGAAAATATATATGACTAAATATCAAAGTCAGCATAAGAAAAACAACTCACTACCAGCTATTATTCTAAAATACACATTGGTGTCTAGTTCAAAACTTGACATTATTAATATTATAGAAATTTGGACTCGAGTTTTTTACATGTATGTCTCAATTTCACTCAAAACACAATTTAAAAAAATTCTTTAAAAGATAAAATATTAAACCAGTGCAAACAGTCTCTAAATTTTTTGCCCGCTCCCTAATAAAGACATTATCCATTCTTCCTCTTACAAAAAATTGCATAATTTGGACAAGGCCATGATTAAAATTTTATTTTCATACACATGAGAATGGCATGGTTTGTAGTAGTATAATAAAGAAATGTGTCAACTGCATGACTTTGGAAAGCAATATTTATGAAAGTCAGACCTTTGGTGTGAACCCAAAATATTTCCTGAATCTAAACTGCAATTACAGTTTTTTTTTTTTTTAATAATGATAAAGCAGTTAATACAGAAATACTAGAAAAAGAGAAATATATTTTTGGATGCCTTTTCACAGACAAATTCAAACAAAATTTGACAACTGCAATCATAAGATCACAAAAGAACAACCTAATATCATTACTTACATTTTTGAATTATCGCTTTAAATGAATACAAAAATACAGACAGATAGATAGATGACCAATCCTTTGATTTAGCATTATATTTGATCTATACAGCTCTTCACGTTTTGCAATTATTGCATGTTAATTTGTACTCGAATTAACCAGATTTCAACTGAATAGATTCTGTATAAAATTTGATTGAAATCTACTAATTTGATGTTAAAACTATATCAAATTCATCTAACTCAAAGCCTTTCAAATTATCATTTTCCTAAAGGTGTTTTTTGGCTTCAAAGTGGTCAGAAAAGTAAAAATTCATCAAAATTTCAAGTTTGATTTTTGAAAAAAAATTTATGATTAAAATATTTTCTCTTTGTTTACTTCATATGTGAAAAACCAAAAAAAAAAAAAATGTTAAGAGAAGAAATACTGAATGAGGGTTGAATATTATATACCTTATTATTCTGTACCCTTAAGTATATCAATTGTATTACAATTGATATACTTAACCTTAAGTACATCAATTGTTTGGACTAGGGCAAAGTTGTGAATGCTACAAGTGCAGATTTTTCTTTTGAGAATTCTACTCAGGATACATTACCACTTCCTAATATAGCAATGGAAACCAAGTGTGCATTTTTGACACATTTTTTTAATTGTTCAATTAAACAAAATCTTGACATAAAGTTACAGTTTTAGTAATTAAATGACAAAAAAGGCAGAAAATCCAAACATTTAGAGATAAACTTTCTTTTCTCAAAGCTGTAGCATTTTTGTGTAGCTTATTTTGCATAATAATGTACAGATTAACAGAAGGCTAACCCTTTGATGGATATGATTTAACATTTTATAGAAAATCAACACATTATGAGCTAACATTTTTTAGATATCAGTTCACATGTATATAAAAGTATGGATTGATTTTGATCATCGTTTCATCAGATGTCTTAAAATTTGATTAATTAAAATTGACACTTTAGATGCTTTAAGTAAAGTTATCAAGTTCCATTTATGTCAGTCGATGTGTTTCTGAGTTATCACGTTTACATACAATAAAATTTCTAAGTTTTATTGAATTTTTTGAGAATTAGAAATACTTTTTCACTGTATATTTAATATACGAGAAAATTTTTAGGGCCATTATTGTAATGTTCTAATATCAAAGCTTTATACAAAGTAATAATATTGATAAAATTATCACAGGTACTAAGTTCACTCAGAAAACAGAATATGTCTATATTGAATCTTACAAGGGCAAAGAAAAATACAGATTGAAAAGTTTATTTTAAAGCAGATACATTTTCAATGTACTTTTTTTTTTAATGATCCTAACCAATTCTACATATTTCATTTAATTTTGATCATCAGATAACTGATTGCATCATCCTAAAATTATTTTATAGTGCATAAAAATAACAAAAGGTTTAAAACAGAATATTATAAATAAATTTTTAAGAAAACTATTTGCTTCTTCCTTTTTCTCTTCACAAAAAACTTCGCTGGCCTATATTTGCAAAATTATACAGCTCAGCAATAATTTACAGATACAAAATTGCAACAACTCAGTATATATCTTATAACAATTTCTTATGATTATTATATTTGGAATCGTTTCCAAAAATACTACAAAAAAAATTCTACCTCCTATTTGTATTAAAAAGTTAACTTTCTTTCTTTTCCAAAAATTAAAACTCAATATAATGAATTGGAACATAAAGGATGCAAGAAAATGATTAGAAAAATGTTCCATCAATCATTTCATCTCCTGGTTTATAAAAATTAACTAAGAAAAAAAAAAAAAGAGAGAGAGAGAAATTAATACTAACTCTTAACCCTTTGTACTTTGATGCTGAACTTAACACAGATGCTAGTGCATCCTTTTAATATTTATTATAAATTTTCAACAAGAAAATCTGTTTAAAAACAGAAAAAACCAAAGATGATGAAATAGCTTTCAAATTATCTCCTGCTAATGACCCTTTATAAAAAATATGTTCAAAAACTGATAAACTTATATTTAAGATATCATTATTAAAGTAACACAATTTATCAGCATAATTTTCAATATAAATAAAATAAAATATTTACTTAAAATCTAAAGAATAGCATTTTAATTTCAATAAATTTACTAACAACAATTGTTTGTCCTCTCACAGGAGTCAGCATCCCATCTTGAAGGAGATCTTTAGCTCCTAGACCAGCACAGTTCACAATAATGCTATAATTATCAGGAATCTGAAGAAAAAAAAATACTAATTATTATTAGTCTTTAATAATCCATTAGATTATCATAAAACTAAGTGAGAAATTCAAGGCTAATAAAATATGTAATTATTCAAAAATATGATACTTTTTTCCGAATTTAATAAATGTTGATTGAGATTTAAGTAAAATATTTGATGGAACTTAATATAATTTGTTATATTATCTTTGCTAAATATTTGTTAATTATTATATTTAAAAAATATTGATGTAAGTAAGTATATTTGATGATATAAAATAACATTAAATTAGAATATTTATGCTAATATCTTCAAGATGAATAAATATTCCACATGGAATAATAAGGAAGTACAGTTAATTACAAAAGTGTAGTACTTCCTAATTAGAATCATACGATTTAATGAAACATTAAACACCTTGTATGTTATTAATTGTTTTATAAATGCAAGGATTTAAGCTAATTGCATAGTAATTTTTATCTCTACTGTTAACTAATATTAATGTATATGTTGGTACACTCTACAGGCCAGATCATTGGCTCTAAAGCTTCCAAACTTGTTGCATATGTACTTTGGAAGACAGGAATCTGCAACTCTGACAGATTATTTTAAAATTTTATTTTGTTTCAATTAATTATAAATAAAGCACAATTTTGGTGTTTTTCTGCAATCACTTCTGAAAGTATTAGAGCACAAAAATAATCATATAATTTTACACTTCTAAGTATTATCTTTTGAATGAATGCTAATTTTTTTGCCATACTTTTCTTTGTTTTTTAAATAATTTCTAAAATGTACTTTAAGCATATTTTCCAATAATACATTTCATAGTTGGTATGAACCTTTTTCATTGTTTTTCTTAATATTTGATACTGATTCTTCCCCCCTGCCCCCCCCCTTGTTGAGGATCAAGATATGAAGATTCGCCATACTTTTTCATGTTATGTATATTGCTGCGTAAGATATGTTGTCAATAAAAATTTTGAAATTTCGTAATTATAATAGAATTATAATTCAGAATCAAGTAAATGTAAAAACTGTTTAAAGGTGTCCATTTTTAAGCATCGTTGCTTTTTCCTATGACATAATTGAATGTATGAGTATACAGATAAAAAGCTAAGAAAATGTATAGAACAATGAACAGAATGGTGTGAAGCTTCTAAAATTGTATGCCTTTTAAAATTTGAAATTTAAAAATATTTTGTTGAGGAAACCATTAAGATTTGGTTACTTAACTGAAAGTTTTCGCAGCCATGAAGCCTAATGAACAAACTACCAAATAATTAATATATTTTGCTTAACATAGATAAAAGTCATTATGGTTATGTATGTATATATATGTTTCATTTTCCCTCTATTATCAACTAATGGTATATTTATTCTTTTGGAAGAAAAAAAAAAAAAAAAGGAAAAAAAAAACTACCAAATTTCCAAAATTCTACCTTTTTTATAATAACTTTGGGGCAACCTATTTTAGAAGAAATATTTTAATACCATCTTAAAATTCAAAATTTTACAAGTTTATTTTTGTGCAAATTTTCCTTCAACTACTATTAATTAAAAAAAAATTAACACACATGAATATATACGATAACAGTAAGACTTTGATTTATTTTATCATTAATTTATCCTTTCTGCTTTATACCTTTGGGGAGATTTTTCATTGGTTTAAAGTTGTTACAGTTGCAGTTAGTTACAGTTAAAAAAACAGTTGATATACCCTTCAATTTCAAGAGGTAATAATTTCCTTTTAGGTTTACTTTTGCCATCACAGTGAGCAAAAGTAGTAAATCAAGTTAGCGTAATGTAATAAAAATATTCTAATAAATGATTAAAAATTAATTTTTGCATTAAAAGTAAAAACCAGTTAAAAAATATCGAAATATTTTGATTCCAAATATAGCCAGACATATCAACTAGTAATATATATATATAAATTAGGTGAATACAATCATTAAAATGATTCTTTTAACTACAAAAGGAATTTATTTAGGAAGCATATTTCAAAATGACTATTTCTGGAAATGACATACATATACCAGAATATTAATCAATCTAATAATTATTCTCAAAATTTTGTATTATTTATGTTCAAATATCAGAATTTTAACAATTATTTTATTTTTCAATTCATTATTGAAATACATAAATAGAACTTTTATATTCAAACTAATTTTAAAATGCAAATATACATTTACAAATATGTATTAAGAGTATGAACCAAAAAGTTAATAGTAATAAAAATAAAGAACTCCCATTTTTACAAAATGCTTTTAAAGAATCTTATAAAAATAAATTTGCATATTTATAAGTCAACTAGCTGATATAATCAACACTTCTTGAGGTTAAATTCTCTCATCTAAATTTGAAGCTTAAAATTACTTTATATAAATTTACATCTTTTGCAGTGCATACTTTGCATTTTTTATCATCTAAAATCTGTATTGTCTTTTATCATCTGTCTTTAATTAAAATTAGAATATCAGTTGAATATGAATAATTTTAAAAACAACAAACAGCTAATTTTTTTCAATTAATTAATAATATTTCTTATATTAGTACTACAAATTTTGCTCACAAATGCTAAAGTATTAAAAAAAAAGGCAGTTTTCATTTGAACTATTGACTTAAGCTTAATTTAAATATGGCTAAATCTCTATTTTATGACCAAAAAATGACTGACAAAAGATGTATTAAAATAAAACATGAATTGAAAAAATAATGGTAGTGTAATTCGAAGTATAATAAAGATAAAAATAGTTAATTTCTATATAATTGATCAGTTAATTTTTATTCTATGAAAAGTAAGTAGTATTGTTTCTCATATAATAAGTATGCCCAATTGGTTGAATTTGGTCCTGTTATTTATGAAATATGGGGTTACATATGTATAAAATCATAACCACAATGACTTTTACTTATATTAGATCTTGATAGGCATACAAATGACATATATAGCATCTAAGAAAATAGCTAATATAACATCCTTTTTTTTATTTTAAGCTCTATGAAACAAATAAAATAAAGAGAAAAAGAAATACCTCTTCTAAATTAGAAATATGTTGTCGAACAGTTTTACCACCTGACCTTTCAAACCTAATAAAAATAAACAGAGAATAAAAGTATTAAAAATGTATATATAATAAATGATTATATAAATTCAGTTTGTTATCATTCACAAAGATATTCATTAAACATTATACTGTTACTATATTCGTTTATTAAGCTGCTAATTATAAACTGCATTAGACCTATTAAGTAAACAATATTCCTTATGTCAAGCTTTAGTTATTTGATTTATCAATTCTTCTTATTCAAAATTATATATGAATTTTTCAAAAACTCAAAGAATCCTAAATCTTTTATTCTAAACATATAGAAATATACAAAACTAACTCACTGAAGTTACATTGCATATTAAAATTAAAATAATAATTAAATGTACCAATGGAATTAAATAAGATAATCTTAGAATGATACTGCAGTGGAAAATGATATGCTATTTATGAGATGAGGTATATTTTTGGACCATTTTTTTTTTACCATTTTTTTTGTAACAACTTAATATTTTAAATGAGTTTACACAAATAACATTATAAAAAAATGCTATAATCTCAAATAAATTTGTTCAAGAACATAGGAAATTCAATTGATACTGTGACTTAGTTTGCTATTTACAAATAAGGAATGTAAAAATTAAGTAACCTACAATAAAAAAGGTATGAGTAACTATCTAAATAGAGTTTTTTGAAATTCAACTTTGCTCCATTATTTAATATGTATAGTACATAAACATTATTTCATACACGTGACAAATTCTTTCTTAAAAACTCATGAAATCTAATAAAGAAAACTACTTGAAAATAAGCCACATAAATAAGTTTAGTAGAACAAGAAACTAGAACTATTTGATTTTTTAAAATTATTTCAAAGGATATTATACATACTTTGATTTCATCCAAGGCAAATAGTATTTGCAATCTATTACAGGTGTTGTGTAAAACTGCCCACCTCTAAAAGTCAATGCAAAGGAACAAAAAAAAAATAAATAAATAAATAAATAAAACATTAGTAACCTCAATTACAAATTTTAATTAAGTTTATATCGTTAGTTATGCCTTTATATTTTAAGTACAAAGAAATTAGTTTTTTTATTTACAAGGATTAATTTTTTATTTACAAGTATTTTTATTTCATATATAGATCAGAGAATTATTGTCAAGCCGCACTGTTTGTATAAAATACAAATATATATATAATTACTTGAAAGGAACTGGGAAAAGTTGTAATTCTTTAGCATTAGCCTTTCTCCACTGAGGCACTAATTCTTGTACAAGGTCATTCTGAAACATGGGAATTAAAAGGAGTTATCAATAAAACAATATAACAAATAAAGCCTTTCTTTTTGCATTCTTACTCATAAGAATTTTTAAAATTCTCAAATGTTTAAAGGTTAAATAATATTATTTACATTATATAGATCATGCAAGAATGCAAAATGGATTATCATAATAACTTGCATATTTTTTTAAAAATAGTATTTGAATTTAGAGATTAAATACTTTTACAATGCATTTTTTGAAGAATCAATGAATATATGCAACAATTTTATACCATGACTGAATAAATTATGCTAAATTGGAAGCAAATAAATAAAGATGTTGCAGTTTTTAATAAGTTCATTTCTTATATCATTTATATCAATGCAAATATTGTTCAGCAAGCAGGGTTTTTTTTTTTACACGAATAATTTTTTTCTTTTAATTTTGTTGTAGATTTCTTCATCATTGCTAATACCATACAATGTATGAAATTGTATTTCATTTATAATTTATTTCTAGATAAGCAACAAAAATTAAAGTTCAGCAGAACCTATAAATAGTTTATATTTTTGGTATTTGATGATTTAATGGTTTAACAAATGCATAAACATAACTTACAGAATAATAGTCACTTAAGATTTTAGAAGATTAAATGTGCATCATTGTAAAATGTAATAATACAGGTGATGGTAGTCTTATCTAATTTGCATGCCCAATGAAATGTACCGATTAAATATTCATATAATATATTCAGAAACATAAATGTTGACTTCATAAATCAATATAATACAAATTTAAAATAACCCAAAGAAGCTGAAAGCAAAACAGCATAAAAAATCTAATTTTGAGTTGGTGGTAATCAAAGCATGATTAATCGAAATAAAACTAATTTCAAATGATGTTGTTACAAATTTATAATAATGTTTTTTTGCCTTTAGTCTCATTATTGAAAAGGAAGATGTCAAGATATTCTTAAAAGTTGCTAGAGGAGACGAGATGTTTCTCTGGGAATATTAGTTTTATTTAATTTCTGATAAATAATTTAGTGGTAACTTCATGTCCAGAATTTTGCCAAATTATCAGATATTAAAATTGTTCCATTTTAATCATTTTTTTAAGATCTGTTTGTTGTGACATGAATTTTTTTATGAAGACCGGTCTCATGACATCATAGCAATATAAAAAACATAAATGTACGATTCATTCATCTTCTAAATTTTGTGATATTATAAACTTCCTTTTTTATTTGTTACGTAAACTACACATATATCAAATAAAATCCTTCTTTTTTAGTTTTCAATAATGAAACAAAATGATGTAATTAAATATTTGATGAAACAATGAAAATGGTTCCAACTTTACAATGATATCTATTGTTAAACACTATGCTAACCAGCAGAAGCCCTAATAACTTTCTCACATATCCTTTCTAATAAAGGCATTATCCCTCAGCATAAAATTTTAGATCTTGGGCAAAGCAGTGAATGCACTGCTTGGCATAAGTGAAGATGATTACGAAAAATAGATATTTGACATGAATTAGATAAAACTAGAAATAATTGTCTCTTGAAGTGGCTTTTATTGAATGAGCTACTGCTGTTATCAGCAAGTTAATGTCTGATTACACTATTAGTGTTTATAAGTATAATTTTTTATGTACATCTTTTCTGTGTTTTTGTTACTCATGCTGTATTTTTTCTGGAATATTCATATTCTTAATTTGAAAAATGTTGTTTCTCTTAATTCAGAATGTTGGACAGCCTTCTATGTATACCTACTGAATGATTTTCATAATAATATCTAACACATATCTTTAAGAATTTCTAAATTTGAATTTTTGTGTAAAAAATGAAATGTAATACATTTCAAATGATTAAATTTATTTGGAACGAACAAAACAATGAAATTAATTTATATCAAATTTTAATCATTCATAAAAATTATTTCAGAGTAAAGTAGATTCCAAACCTTAAAATCTGAAAATATTGCACTCAGATGATAGCCTGATAACAGTTGTATCCCTGCTTCTGAACTTTCTGAAGATTTCAAGATATCCAAAAAGTGAGATAATGAGTCTTTACACCAGGTTCTAAACATCATAGGCAATAAAGGTATAACAACTATTTTTTCATCATACATATAAAATAAATAAAATGTGGCATACATAAAGTAAAAATTAAACCAATTATAATCCTTGTATGAATGCAAATAAAATACAAAATAAAAATGTAATTCCAATGTATTAAATAAATATAATTATACAAGTATTAGTTACATCATTTACTAATGATTTTAAAATAATTGATCTCATTAAATATAAACTGTATATTTTTAATATTTCAAAAAAAAGCTGATTAATTTATAAAGTGATACCAGGTGTAATCAAT
>JAPMOR010048357.1:90740-106891 GCA_026543865.1 Argiope aurantia | reverse complement strand
ATATATATATATATGAAATGATATTTTAAACTCTTAATTTAGCCCATTTTAAAATATTGTCTTATTTCTTGATCCAATTCCACTTTCGGTTTAATTAATTCCTCTGTAAAACTAATGCGCCATAAGTACTACGTATCAACTGAAAGTGATACTTCCGTTGCTCTTCTCAAGGTAAACACATGTATTCAATCGGCGCGTGCCCAGAAATCCCATGTTATATAAGACTAGTGATCATTCGGACCCTCTTCCTTACTTCTTCTTTTGTGTCGCAATACGCCTTCTTTTAAAAAACCATACCTGCTACTCGGAATAGAATAAAACGAAATTAAAGATACCAAGTCTCTTTACTGCTTGTTAAACTTGCTGCATTCTGATTCAACCAAATTGATATTACACACATATATAAAAAAATTATTTGGATTATCATCCGTAAAATAATATCCGGGTATACTACACTGGAAAATCTTACATTGGCTTCAAGGATCACAACCTTAACTGATCCGAAAAGCACTGTAGAATACTTAGTTTAGTTTTATTAGCGTCCCGTTTGAAGCAACACAAGGGCTATTTTGGGACAGACTTCGTAATTTTGAACCGCGGTCAGATGACGAGGACGACACATGAGCTGGCACCCTCCTCTCCACACCACACCAGCGGGAGGACGTTTGGTCAGGATTGATTTAACGTGCAACAGACCCCTTTACACGACAGTTCTTCGGTGGAATTGGGTCTCGAACCTGAAACCCTCCAGTTCCGAAGCCGAGATCTTACCACCAGGCCACCGCGGCCCGCACTGTAGAATACGTTTCCTATGCTTTGATATACACATAATGAGATTTACAGAAATGTATAGGTGGTGTCGCTTTCTTGTGACTTTGCCAGGGCTTCCTACTGATACATATATTCGTGTGCGATTTTTTACCTAGATGTTTCTTTTAGCTCCATTTGTATCCATCTAATCACCTCCGCTTGAGACTTCCTAGCCGCAAAACAATAAAATAATTCTCCGCGTAAACAGTTAAGAGAATTCGTTTTCATTATAATAATTCAACCTTAAGGGTTAAACTTCTAACTGGAAAAACTATTCGAAACTGGAAGCAAAAATTATGCTACTTGTTCTTCACGATTTAAACTTTATCAATGTTTCAGGCAGCAGTTTTGAATTATTGTGATAAAGTGTTTGCGACCTTAATTTTGGATATTTACATATATAGATATAGTTGTTGTCGTACGGAAGAAATGAAATCGATGCGTTTCTTCCTTTTCCTAACTGGATACCAGACTCTATAAAAATTTGTATAGTGATAATTGATATGTGATAATTGGTATAAGTGCGAAAATTATCTTCTCGTAAATGATTCCTATGACTGAATGCTCTGAAAGAAGGCATCTTAATTCGTTTGGTTCTAATAAATCTTTTTATTAATAAAACTATTTCTGCAGTAGGGCATAAATGATATTGGTAAGTTAAAATATATATATAAAATCTTTTTTTATACAAAAAAATAATCCTATCGGCCAAGATAGAACATAGATATAGTTTTATTTATTGAATTTAAGCCCATAAATATCATTTGGGTTATAGCACAATCTATTTAATATTTTAGATATAAAAATGTCTGATGAGTTTTAAATTATAATTTGAAAATACTGTTATTCGAATTTTTCTTTATTTGGAGAAAGAACGCAGATGGAATAATATAGCCAACCAAAAACTTATTTATTTCAATCTTTTGAATTTAACAAATACTTTTATACCAAAATTTATTTTTTAAATAAACAGTGAAAAATTTTTCCGTGAATATAAAGACACTATTGAGACCCCGTTTGAAAGGCTTTATACTACTCTTAACACTTCAACCTGCGTAAAACATATTTTTGAATTAAATATAAGTCTATCTCATATCGAATATGCTATACTGAAAAACATTTCTCTGTAATTGGAAATATTTCACAATGTCCCTTGCTTTTAGTAAGGGTATCTTCTTTTTTAATGGAAATATCTTTTCGGCGCAAGAAAATGTTGCGAAAAAACTGCTTTTCTTTTAACTCGTGTCTGAAACATTTTTGTGAGAAAAATCGCGAAATAACTTATTTTTCTAGAGAGTAATCAAATAGGCAGTGGGAATACATCTGTTTAGAAAAGACAAACGCGACTAAAATTATTTCTCAAGGGTATACAATCAAAATATATTTTAATGTTTTATTTCAAAATAAGTCAATATTTGTCATTTTTTTAAAGAAATTTTTTGTAGTGTTTAAGTTCTCGATTAATTACTCTCAATAAAAAAAGTGATTTATATGGAGGCAGATTGAATTTTGCTGAAATAGCTTTAAAGCGAAACCGAATCAAATAATAACTAATGAGAAAAAAGTGAAAAATAAATAAAAGAACATATTAAGGGCGAGATTCGTTTCTGAGAAAGAGAGAGATAAAAAAAATATAGCAGTAGGCAATTATACATTTATCCTGCGCCAAGCGTGATCTGCACCCAGAATAGTCCAGCTACAGCTAAACAAATTAGGTGATTTCCGCTTACCCCTTCTCTTGGTTATTTTATTTTCTATGAAATTATATGAAGTCTTCAATTTTGGGAAAGTTTGATTCAATTGAGAATTCACTTATTACACGACATTTCTTGCATTTTTTGTTTAGCTTTATAACGATTATGAGTTTGATTGTTGTTTAAAATTGTAAAAATGAGATAAATCGATGCCTGCATGGTGCACGGGCTAAACTGTTAAGGGGTTATGCTGTTCGTAGTGAATGAATTTTGTTCTCATCTGAATCTATTCTCCTTATAATCTCAACCTGAATATCTCTTAATTATGGTTTCATTTTCTACTTTCCAACGCTTCTAGTGTAATGCAGCCCACCCTATCACCATTGAACGAGGCAGTGTCGACAAGTGCTTTCCTACGCTGTATCGTTGCCAATTTAATTTCTCATCGAATATTTATGTGGAAAAAGTAAACAAACAAAAAACAATATCAAATTATGTCGGGAAATATTGCTGTTGTATAGCATCTTAAAGGTCTATGTCACAAGTAGGTTGAGATGAAATGAGCTTTTATCGTAATATCAATAGAAAAATTTTAAACATAATAAAACGTAAGCGGATTAAAATACAAAAATGCGTAATAGGAAAGAACATTTTAGTTTGATATTTGATGCTTTACTATAACATTTACTGCTTTATTGAGTAATAATTTTTTTAATTTGCCAGCATTCTTTTCTGTAATAAGGTAAAAGACTATGATTCATACCCTGTGTTAGTAGAATTTTTTTTAACTCTCAGTCAAATAAATACTTTAGCGTTGTTGTTATTCTGGAGCTTATAATAGCACATTGAAGCCAAATTCTCTGTCGGTTCTGAAAAGCAATCTCGTATTGTCTCATCTAGGAAAAAACGTTTTGTGTATTAAAATTCATAATATTTTTTTTTCAAATGGTCATGTTCTCTTTGCTAAGCCAATTTAAAATTCTAAAAACAGATTCAGCCCGAATATCGATATAACTTTGCCTTTTCAAACTGACTGTTTCCTAGTTATCTTTACTAACGCAAGATATTTTAAGATATCTCCAGGATATTATTCGATATTCTGAATGCAGTACCAAAAGCACTATATAAATGAAAATAATGTACAAAATATTACCACAATATCCTACGAAAAAACTAAAGATATTGTAGGAATTATTTGATCATTTTGTTATATCAATCATGGGCAGTTGAAATGCTTTGTTTTTTCCTCATATATAGAGATATAATGGAAGGACTAAAATAATTATTTCTTTATATGAAGCTGCTACAAAAACACATCCAAAATGTGAATTAAGGGAAAAAAATAAAAGGATAATTTATAATTTGAATTAATACTTAATTTCCATTTTAAAAAGTATTCATTAGAAGTATTTAAAAAATTTTCTACCAAATTTTGATGTCTGCTACTAAGTCATTTTACGAATTTTTAGGCATTTTTGTTTACTATAATTTGATACATAGAAAAAAATTTAAAATCCACAGAAATTGATTTAAAATATACATATAAAAATAGTACAATTTCAGAAGTTATAGCAGTTCATTTAACCGTATATACTTCTTAATATACAGGGACATTCAAATTAAAGTATACCTGTTTAGGAAACCCTGGCGAGATACCCAGGCGGCGTAACACTGAATTCACACTTAAATTAAATTTCACTTTCATTCTTAGAGTGATAAATCGTTTCAAATAATGGCCTCAAATTTCAAAATTTGATAATGATATAAAAATAAATATTGATGGCTACCTGTGTTTTAGATATGTTTAAAAATGATATTTTAATAAATCATATGGCATTTCTCTTGATTGGAACACTTGTAGGTTGTGAATTAAAAGAAATGTTTAGATTTTTCTAAAGGATTTTTCATTACATTTCAGTACAATATCTATTTTTGCATTAGGTGTTTCTTTAATTAGTATTTTCTCCATTTCAATTCTTAACCCTCTGTCTGAAATTACAGTGAAATGCGCGATACAAATGTATATCAATAATCAAAATGGATATTTGAATTATTAAAAATTCGTACTGTTTCAAAATTTTCTCGAACACTGCAATATGCATCAAAAAAATCTTTTTCTGTTGTTATCGTAAATTCATTCATTCATTAGAAAGATTTAGCTAAATAAGATTATCTTCTTTTCTTGATGTTTTCACAATATGAAAATAAGAAACCATCATGTTTATGAAAATTTAAATATCATTATGATAATTTAAGAATAACATCAGATATACGTAGAGGAGCTCGCGTTTTTTTAATACTTTCTGCAGAATTTCATATCTTTTGAAACATATATACGTAGATTTATCCTTATTATACTTTTTTATCACTTATATTTAATATGAATCAATAAAATGCTAAGAAGTACGTGATGAAACTTTTTTAGATTAGAAGAAATTCATCATAAAAAATAAGTATTTCTATCATCGGCGGAGACTGTGCAACATGTTTATCGGCGTAACTAAAGTAAAAGAAACAATAAAGATAGAAAAATTATCAACGTTGAGGCAATGCGAAAAAATATTGATAACAGCGTAATTTTCGATGGAGTTTCGAAAGAATGCTTCATAAATATTTTGGAAATAAATGTGCATAAATTCTCTGCAACCTTTAGGAAATAATGAATATATATTAACTATAAGAAATAAAGCTGATATAGGCTAAATGGAAGTGAAGAAAGCTCAGTTTAAACATATCTTTCACTTAGTAACAGCATTACTTTATTAAATTTGCCACTTCATATAAAAACAAAATAAACATTGTCGTCTCAGAAAAGTGGAGATATGTTTCTGAGAAGTTCGTCTAATGAAAAACTTACGATAATGAAGGTTTTTGAGGCATTTTTTAGTTCGGTATTGTATTAAAGTAAATAATAAAAATATATTCTTTAAAAATTGATTTTTAGGCATGATTATAAAGAAGATAAGATTTAAAAGTTGGAAAAATAACAAACGTATCTATTCTTTGTTTTCATAAATTAATATTTATCTTTAAAGATAAAGTACACAAAAATAAGTAGAAGTCCCCCCCCCCCTTCCTGGAAATTAAGCTCACAGACTCTCTTATGCACGTACTTGTGTATTTTTTCCATGATGTCGTCAAGTAATAAGTACTATAGAATGCATTAGAGTGCGATCATAGGTTATTAATCACTGGAATGGTGCTAACATGCAAGCGTATGAGCCGTGAAAGTTCATTTTCAACGATATTTATTTCCGACAGATTGAAAATTTGGCCCAGAACTACAACTTCTGTCTAAATAGCATATTCCAAATTTCACATATTTATGTCTTGATTGTTTTCCAGTTATCGTGTATATCGCCAAATGAATGTGCAGAGCAATAGATGATGAAATCCCATATATGTCTGATTACAGATTTTAAAGGCATCTGCACTCTAGAATTTGTGTACCAAATTTCGTTTAACTGGCTATCTTTATTTTATAGTTATCATGTTAAATTATAGACATATAGAAGATAGACTTCCTCAGAGTGGATTTCGTTCAAAAGTTGATAGAAATTTACAAAGTGGTTTAAAATTATATAAAAATTTCTTCTAGTTTAAAGCGTTTTTATGTTATATTGCGTCCACAGACAGATAGATAAATTGGCATGATTTCAAAAATCTGGAACTCGAAGTAGCCTCAAACATATAGATTTTTTAAAATCTCGATAATAACATTTTTGACGATTACATTATTTTCTATTTGTATACTTCGAACTCGAACAAATAAAAATACTGGGTATCCATAGTTAAAAAGCCTTGTTCTAAAGCAAGTGAAATTATTTATTAGAAATATTGATTTTTTTTTGTTAGCATAATGAAAAGATGGGGATTTATTTGAGAGAATAAAAACAAAAAAATATTCGACTAGAAAAGGATGCTTTTATTTAATGAATTATATGTTTAAGATTTTTTGTTCATTCATATTTCACCAAAGATGAAACGAAATAAGAAAAAGAAAGAAAAACGAAAAACTTTGTCTACTTCATACACTAACTGTCATAAAATTTCGCTGAGATTGATTTTCACTGTGCAGGCAATTGCTAATCAGAATGCATTTATGTTCACCAGATCGAGATTTATTAGCTGAATCGTTTTACTTAAACGATAATTTCACAATAGTTGAATTGGATGTAAAAAAGTCCATGTTCTGTAAAATTTTCTATTAATTGCTACTAAATTTGAAGACATAGACTCATTAAAAATTCGGTTTGGTAGAGGATGAAAACATGTTTCTTCAGAAGTAAAAGAATAGTTTCAGCCCTTAAATTGGAAAAGGGTTCGCTATTTCACCACATAGGCTAGGATCAGTGTCCGTCTTATAGTAGAAGAGTGAGATTGTCCCATACAGAATATTATGAAAATTATTCTTCGGTACGATAGTATCTGTACAAGTTTCAGTATGTGCAGAGGTTGTGTCCACACGATGTATTTAATACTTCGAAACTAATTTTCACTTGAGCTTGGTTTGAGTTCGATTGAGAAGACCTTGAATATCCTCTAGGCAGAAGAATTGCTTTTCCATTTGAAGGGTTCGGTGAGCATTCACAACTGCCGAATTTCGAAATACAAATCTTACAGGTTCGGTTGCAGTTGCCAAAAGTAACTATGTGGTATGGATTCACTGCTCATATTCCTTCGAGAAATAAAACACTGGAGACACAATAATTATGCATTTTTTTTTTACAGAATATAATCTTCTAGAATTTATTGCCTTTCACACACAACTTATAAGCAAAATGTAAACTCCTCCACACATAAGACTTTGTGTTAAGGAGGCAATCCAAAATCCATTTCCTCTGCCGCCATTTCCGCTATCAATGACCTTTCCGACAACCTCTGTTAAGTCGTGATATCTCATGAACTCACCTGTTCTTAAAGACAATATTTATATTTCATAACATGCTCATAATATATCCCAGAATATACTGCGGTTTACCTTGGATTATAATACCTTGCGAATCCACACGGGATTGAAAATGATGTCCCTCATGATGAACATTTGTTTTCTTGTGCAAAAATTTGTAAACAGTTGTAAATGTATGCTAAATGTGAAATTCATTAAAAAAACGCCTTCTGAAACCGTAATGTACATTTTTACTCAAACAAATTTTCGTTATGTCCTACGCAAAATTTCATAACGTTTTGGACAACTTTTTCCCCTGTGAATAAATTTACATTATTGTTATTTAATTATAAATACCCTATATTTAATATCTTCGTAATTCATTTATAAAGAAGCGCATCGAGGGAAACAGTAAAAATATTGCTACAATATAAAAAAAAATATTTTAATTTATTTTTATTTTATTTATTTATTTATTTTGATGACAGGAATCAATACAGGAAAGTCATTGTAGCAAAATATGCTAAAATATTGACATTTTTTTCAATTTGAAGGAAAATGGTCAATAGTATAATTGATATCAGTGAAAAACTAGTTTTATTAATTCTAAAGTCGCGTGAAAGATTTTTTTATTTTCTTATATAATAGTATTATTATTATTATTATATAAGAAAGGTACGAATTAGGAAATAGTGTTATTGAGAAAATATTGTGATTGCTTCAATTAATTAATAAAAATCTTATAAAATTACAAAATAAGCCCTTTCTTAGCGAAAACCTAATAATGAAGAATGACACTAGTAATACTTATATGATGAGTTTTCATTGTGTTTTGAATAATTTTTGCAACATACACATTATATGCAGGTAAAGTATAGCGTTCTGAGTATGAATATTATCACATGAGAAATTATTTCTTGGAGTCTTATATGATATATAAAGCACTGAATGTTATACTTCTATTCCACTGAATTTCTTCTTAATGACAATTGAGAAGATTCTTTTAAATTAATAGTAACGAAAACACATCCTGTTAATCAGAAACTTGTCTATAATTTTTGGACTAATTTAAATTACACTAGGTTTAAACTAAGGACAAAAATTAAATATTCAAATTGGTTTACAAGATATAAAAGGAACAGAATTTCCATAAAAAGCCATTTATAAAAATATTATTTTTCTCTGTTTCACAACTACAGATTACATTTTATCAAATGTAAGCTGCTTTAACAACTTTTAAATTAATTAAAATTAATTTGAATTGAAAATGTAAAGAATGTTCTTTAAACAGGAAATTAATTTGCATTGAAAATGAATCTAGCATACCAATTCTAGCTATTAGCCGAAGAGATACGCTATCATGTAGAAGTACCAAAATAATCCTAATATTTAGTTTTGGCATTTTTTTTCTGATTTAAACAAAAATTTGCAACAGTACTACAGTTAAAATCACTAGACCATATATCAAATTTCATTTACTTGAAGCATATTATTCTTAAATGTAACTTCATTTAAGCATATTTAAGCTTAATCTATAAAAACTTGCAAAAGAATAGACCAAGAGACAATCAATCCCTCCAAGAATGTGATTTCCAATCTACACTTTAGCTGCTAAATATGTGAAACAAGTTTTATTCATCTTGTTGTTGTTTTTGTTTGATAATTATCGTATTACTTTGTATCGGAAGTCGGACATGTTAACTTACTCTCATTGGATTTCATTTAAAGTTTGAGAAAAATCGGAATACTTTTTGTGTTTATATTAAATTTTATTTTTGTAATTCAAAGTGTTTTTGAGTTATTGTATTCAGAGGAAGAGGCCGACCAAGAGACTAGTATGTAGTCCTACATAATGGAATCCAAAAGTCTATTTTTTTTTAACCGAGGGAGGTTTGAAATTCGAAGAATCGTCAAAATATTGATTTGAATTTTTAACATTTACAATATTTTCCTTTTTGTACTTCGTATACGAGAAAATAAAAGTTTACTATCACGATAATAGAGTAAGAAGAAAAAAAGTGATATAATTATCTTTCAAAAATTTTTTTAAGTTTAAAGGAATATCACAAAAATAATATGACCAATAATAAATGCAAAAAAATGAGACATACCTCACTAAAGAACAAAGAAATATTATTGATAAATATTCAGAGATACATAAACATTAATTTTATAAACAAGTTGTCGAAATCTTTTATAAGCATGAGCTATTTTGGAATGTAATAGATAAAGATTATCTACAATTTGTTTTTGAATAAATTTTCTTTACTTCGTTTCATGAGTTAAATGACATTTATATATAACAAGCATATGGTTTTGCTTGTGAGAATTTTTTAGAATCATTAGTTTTGCTTTTATATTGATAAAAAATTCTACGCCGTAAAATATTGCAATAAGAAATAAGCATAATCTCATAGGGAATGTGAAGTGAAGAAAGATTCTCATATTCACCAAGTTTACGCTTTCAATAATTTGTTTGTAAAAGGGTCATAAATTTCATGACCTTATTTCAAGCAAATGATACTATAGTGTGTTGAGTAATAATGTTCAATTTATGTGGAAAGTAACTCCGCCTCAGGCTATGCTCACTTCATTTCCTTAGAGTTTAATCATCCCAGGATATCCCACAATGCAATTAATGCATTCTCAGCTATAGATAAAATGCATGTGAATGAAATTGTAGAAATAATACAATTATTATTTCGATGATTCCACCATTCAAAAAGTAATTAAATGAAATTGAATGTTTATTTCTCTCTTCTTCTTCTTCACGTGTTTAAAGATTCGTTCGTCATAAAAATAAGGTCCTCGAAGGTTCATTAATGATTCAGATTGCAAATTTATACTCATCTTCATTTCATCAACTTTTCATCTTCTAAATACTGAATCAGCATTCCTCGAATGGTTCTGGAACTATTCAGGTTGAATATTTATAAGCACCTTCATTTTATCAGCTTTGTGTTGGTCTTCAAAATAATGAATCAATATTTTCTTAACAAATGATTTTCAAATTTCTCATATCACCGTTTAGATTATAAAAATATATTAGATCTTTTAAAAGTTTTTTTTTAATTTTACACTGTTTATATAACATAATTATTATCGCACCATGTTGGTATAGATATAAATTTGAATTAATTAAATCTTTATTAAAAATAATTAATCCACCAGCACTAACCTTATGTAAAACATAATATTAAATATCTAAAATGAAATCGAATCATTCCCATAATGTCCATTTTTTTATACTACATAAACTTCCATTCACTTTCCCTGTTGCGACCTTTTTTCATTAAAAATAAATCATTGCATTTCTAACATTACTTTATAAGAATAACCAATAAATAAAAAGAAAGTTATTTCTTGGAAAACGGTATCACTAACTTCCTTGTAAATATAATTTTTATTGGATAAGATTAAACGTGTATCAAACATCGCTAATTTAAATCCATAACAGTTCAACACAACAAACATTCATCACTTAAACTAAAAATTTGGAGATATGAAACGGGTTGAAATAGTATTCTGCTGCCGAGCGTGAATCAGTGCATGGGAAATATTATCCGCTGCTCTGCTCATTTCTAAGCCGCTCAGTGAGTAACTCTTATAATTACAATATTTTGGCAGTGGTAGCCTAAAGCGAAGGGTCGTCGAATTCCTTTTCTGCCAATCCACCACTGAGGCATGTGGGCTTGAGAGAAAATGACTTAATTCGTTCGGCTTAATCAAAATCAGTATTACGATCCAAATGCTTGCGTTGGAAGCAGATTTAGCTTGGAATAGTTTCAGATTTGCATCGCTGACTGAATATTAAATTAAACTATTCAAGACACTTAAGAATAAATATCTGAGTTGATATTTATGATGTAAACAGTGATTTAATATGAAGAAATAATTCTGAAATCCATCCATGCGATTTATATCTTAACAAAGAATTTCGAAGATGCGATGGAGTTGATTTCTGGAATGAATTAAAAAGCAGTTGGATTGAATAAAAGAATGAAATCTTTTAATTTGTCCTTTTTTTATTTCAAATCTTTCAAACATGATGTCGAATTTAGATGAATTCATATATTCCTGTATCCATTAAGACGTAAATCATTATATTTTAGATTAATTTGTATTGCCTTGTGTTCAGTAAAACTGTCATATTCCGTCTGGTATGTCAAATCAAAATTTTGTCGAATTGCGTTCCAAAAATATATAATTTCAGTGTCCATTTCTTTTGAATTGTTTTGTAATTTAAAATATTTTAAGAATTTTAATTGTTTTAATTATTAATGAAAACATTATTGTATGATTGTTACTAATTTCATCATATACTAAAATACTATCTTCACGTTTTAAAGTTTTGATTTTTCTTTAAGGAAGATTTAATATCCTATCTATAGATGGTTCTGAAAATTTCTTATTGTTATTTTTGATTATTTAGTGATGAACATTTGGAAGTAAAGCATATTATGGAACTGGTTGAAACTTTTATATTGACAAGAAGTCGATTTTAAAAATCATTTAATAATTAATACAAATTTAGTTATTTTTAGATATTTGCATTTTAAGATTGTGTTTCAAAGGAACTTCAACATACCTATATCTTAATGATTTTCAACAATTTAAATATCTTTTACTCACTTTAAAGTTTAAGGAAAAAAAGAAACAATGTAAAAGTTCACTCTCTACATTTTCGTTGAATGCACTGAAACATTAATTATGTTTAAACATGTTTCTAAAAAAATTGCAAATTATCTTAATTGGTATAATTAAAAACAATAATTACATTTCTGCGATATTAAGAAATATCTCGAGGGATACGTACGACATTAATTTAAATGTATCCTAAATTAAAATTAAAACAATTTGCAATTTACCACCAAATTTTCGTAACAAAATTATTTGTTACATATTTATTCTAATTCCCTTCTATCATTCATTATTTTGAATATATATACAGTTATCAGAACTTTCATATTTATTACATTCACATCGAATTCGTAATCTTGCATTTTCTGCTCGAAATATAATCGCGAAATTAAAGTTGTTTGATTAACATCTATTTTAGATTTCTGAAAATCAGGTGAGATAAAGTTTAATTTACCACTTTAATGAAGACGATAATGACCACTTTAATGAAGATGATAATGACATGTAATAGGAATATTTTCATCTACAGCTCTACATAAACCAGACAGATTTTTAAAAAATTAGGCTAACTAAAATTTGGCAGTCTAAGTCCCAACTGAAAGGCTGTAATTCATTACTTTTAATTTTTACAAAATATAAAACGTGGCCATATGAATGGGTGAATTTCGATACAAAGCTGAAGTATTATCCTCAAGAGATATGATTTGTCTTCCTCTTCGTGTTCATGACACTGTTTAAATAATGTTATAGTTGCATGGACATGTTGTGGCGTTTTGTTATAGAGATTTATTTATCCAATTACGAAGGCTTAGTGTGTTTGCTGATGAAATGTAGATTAACTTAATCTTAATAACCCAAGCCCTAAAAATGAAGACTCATTTTCTTCCTTTTTCCAAAAAAGGAAAATTCATCTTTTGCCTTGCATATAAGTAAATGGGAAACAAAAAATTTGGGAAAATAGCCAAAAACGTGGTATTGTCTCTTTTTCAGGACGAAGGCCACTTCTTCTTCTCTCTATTTAACAGCGGTAACAAACAAAAACATCCTCTATTCAAAAGTAAATGTTATTGAAGAAAAGGTAGTTCTTTAAAAACATGAGCTCAGGCAAGCTCTCAGAAGTATAGGGCACTGCGATAAGATTAGAGTTTTAGGAAGGTTTCTCAGAAAGTTTAGGTTTCTAGGATAACATTCGGTCTTACCCAATCACGATCCACTAAAGTAATTTTACTCGCAAATCTTGAAATTTTCAGACAAGCTCCTCACAGTCTCAATATTCTTCCTATATGATGACTTTCAGTTTAAAAAAAATCACTGAATAGTCAACTCGTCACTTGTATCCAATTACAACTCAGAAATTTCTGCATCACAATTCGGCATCCATTCCTTTTTAAATACTTTAATATGAACGGAAATTAAGTTTAGTTATCATGCTATTTATAAGATGCTATTAAAGTATTCTATAGATAAAAATAAAAGGTTACTGTACGTTGGATACACCCTAAAGACTTGTAGGAGTAAATATTTTCATGGGATGAGATATTCTTTGTAAAAGTATTATTTGTATAGTTACCACAAATACAAATGTTATAAAGCTAATGAATATATTCGGACGAATATATTCATTTTTACTATTAAATAAATGAAAGAATTTTGCTCAAAGGAAAATAAAACAGTTTGTTTCACAAAACTAATTAATCTCATCGGGTTCATTTATTCTATTTAGTTTTCAAAAAATTACTTTACAATTTATCAAGTTAGCTGAAACGTTGCCTTCAGTGCTGTTAAACGTTGTCTTCATTGCTGTTGGGTTAGTAAACCAAAGTTTTAAAATATTCTAACATTTCTTTTCTGATGATAAATTCTTCTGAATTAATTTGCTCAGATATTTTATGAATTACTTTCTTTTAGTATCCGTTTTTATAATTGAAAATATACCATTCTTAATGAGGCTTCCAAACAGCATTTTGTTCCACACTCTTATACGCATATTTTTGAAATATGAAACTAATTGAATGACTGGAGTTTGCATGTCTTTCTGGACATACGGATAAAAAAAAACGAGTGTTTTCAATCACAAGGGTTGATCAGGAAACTGTGAAAATAAATTAAAACCGAGTCTAAGTATTGAAATTTGATCCATTCTTCCATTTCTGAAGTCTTTTGGTGAATATGAATTTTAAAAATAAGATTTAAAACTAAAAAAATAAATATTTAAGTTACTATATCATTTTTTTGTGAATAAATTTAAAATTATGCCCTTTCATTTCCAATATTAGATTTCATGATTCATGAAATGAAAAGTTAGAAAAATCTAGAAACTAAATTAAAAGCGATGGTGAAAGTGACGAATTTTTAATAAATGAAGATAAAGCATAGTGCTTAAAATGAAATTGCATTTTTAACGAATTAATGGGTGTATTTTATTTTATATTATTTATATTTAAATTCCCCATCTTGGTACAAAACATACTAATTTTGCCTTAAGGAATAAATGTTAGGACAAGCTTTAAAATTTGGGAATTATTCTTATGAAGAATGCTTAAATGAAAGGATTTAACTGTCTAAAACTAATAAAGTTTTTCAGCTTTACTATCAGGCTTTAAAAAATACGTCGAAAATGACAAATATCACAAAGAAGAATTTATTGTGTATTTTCATAGAAAGCATAAAAATGTCGCTAAATCTGTAATGCTGAGTTATACAAATTAGGGATCAAAAGACTTTTCCAAAATACTGAATTTTTCCTTGATTTTAATATAATAATATTTATTAACTGGCATGTGTTATACGGGAATCATGACAAAAAATCATGCAAAACGCTTTACAAGATAAATTAGTGGTATCATCTTTTACGGTTATTTGCCTCGTTAATGATAAGTGCTCATTAAAAAAATAAAGTTCTCAAAAATTTGATTGTATTTTTAATTAAAATCAATCTTTTTTGCGCTTTGTTTTCTCGTCAATTGCTTCGGATCATCTTAAAGAAAGTCATAACTTAATCTGTCGATTTGAAAAGATAAACATTGGCTTGCAACAGTTTTTATGATGCAAAAAATGACACAATTTGGCATGTGGTAATGACGTTACATCGGTTAAGACTCATTAGAAAGGGCTGTGGAAAAAGAGTCATAATTAATTTTAACAGCATTGAAGAATCGATTGGAGAAAAATATTAGTACATTCTATAAAAAAATGGTTTTTGAATTTTACTTAGCAGCCTGGTTTTAAAATGACTGGAAAAGTAAGAATCACGACACGAGTGCTGTTCTAATATTTATTTAACAAAAATGAAACAAGAAAAGAAACTGTTTCGTCTATCCATAATCTGATCAACTTCTTTGGCTTCTTGACTTTCTTCATCCAATGCGTTACTCTTCGAGTTTTTTTTTAACTTTAATATCCGCTCAGAGGAGACAATACTTTTCCATCCATTTAATTCCCTATACTCAGGTTCTTTCAGGTCTAATACAATTTTAGAATAGAAATCGATGAAATGACAAAAAATTTCCTTTTTTCCCCTGTTTTTTTTTCGTTAGTTTTTATCATCAATGCGAAAAAAAAATCTAAAATGAGAAGAAGGACTTTTTAGAAGCTTATAAAAGTTCCCATTAATGGTTTTTCATTGGGAAAGTATAATATTACATTATCTCCTTGTACAACGGATTAAAAAGGATGAATTTCTCTTATTATCAAGAGATATAGTGTAGTTAAAAATTGATAAGAACGATTGTTAAAATCTCTCATTATTAGGGAACTAAATACAATTTTTTTATATAAAACCTTGAAATCAAAATAAAACTGAAAATGTACAAGAAGGTAAATGGATTAAGCTAAGCAAATTGGAATCTGAGTAACATTTATAATATAGTTTCATCTTTCATTAATGATTTTGACCTTACCATTTCATTTTACTATATAATTTTCGGAACGTCTTATTTTTGGATTTGAATTTTGATAATCATATGTTTTATTAAATTCGTGTATGTCAAAACACATTTGTAAGACATCCTATGACGAAACCCTGTGCGCTGTGGAGTTATTGCACAATTTTTATTCTTCTTGATTTTAAGGAAATAGTTCAATTTTTAAAATTTGTCATGCTTTCATTATTAAAATTA
>JAPMOR010048357.1:43250-90730 GCA_026543865.1 Argiope aurantia | reverse complement strand
AGGTCAAAGTGTTTGGCGATTAAAATAATTTATCTTAGTATACTTCGCACAAGAGAAAGTAAAAAGGAATCGGAGTTTCTAAAATCAAAATCTGTTTAAACTTATTTTTCTCAACCTGCTGTATCACTTTTACAAAAGATTACATTAAAAAATAAGTTAACTATTTTCTCAAATTAAATCTAGAAAATTATAATTTTCAGCACGTGACTATTTGAATGGAAATAAATATGAAATATAATATTTCTTAAAAAATAAATACAAAAAAAATTTCGATTATTTCTTATAATATCTAAATTATAAATTCAATAAATCAGCTTTATTTAAGTCGAACATGGTTTAATGTATATCCTTTAAATTTAAGACCCGACGGCTAATTTGTAAACTTTTAATGATAGAAATAGATGCGTTAAAATTGCCTAAATGGAGTAAATAATTACGTTTTATGTAAAATGAGTCAATAAATGCTTTAATAAATTACGAAGATTGAGCTTTTTCTTGATCCTCTGCTCTGTGAATCACATTTAACAAAATATTCTTGAGACACTAATATTTTAAATAAGAAGAAATTCACTGCACTTAATTAAATCGGTCGTTAAAGTTAATTGATTAATGAAAGTTTGAATGTCACTATTTAATAAAAACGAACGATTTTCGATCCTTCATCGACCGTCTCAAAGATAATACCCCAGTCAGCGGCCAACATTTCTCAAAACTGATTGGCCTAAGATTATGAAAATGTAGGTAGTTCTACACTATTCTATTGAAAGCTTCATAAATCAATCAGATTTGATATTAAAAGATAGAAACGTTCATTTATTTATTTAAAATTTGAAATGTCAAGAATGTTTCGCAGAATATGATTCCTTAATGACCGAAGAACTGTATAAAATTTAGACTTCATAATTTTTTGAAGTGTATTTATAGATAGAAACGAAATAAAATATTGTTAACCATGTCATTTAAATCTTTTTGAAAGAAAAAAAAACCAATAACCGAATTTTAAAATGAATCCGAGAAATATTTTGCTGAATAATTCTTGAGATATTACCTAAAGTATCAAAATTATTCTGTAGTGAACATAAGACTAAAACGCTGAACGATTCTGTTTTCAGTACTCTTATTTGTAAAAAAAAAAAAAAAAAAATGTTTGCTTTCAGAAAAATTGTTTTTGACATCAATTGGAGTTTAATCATTTCTTTAAATAGAAAGTATGAGTGAATACTATGATTACCAAAATTTGAAGCTTTAGCATATTTTGATGAAGAAGCTATTAAAAGGCAAGTTACATAAAATAGCTAATGGAAAAATTTCAATAGCATTAAGAATGGCGAAAAGGCTGGTCGTCTAAGGCAGCTAGTAAATAATAAAAATCTCTATTTGAGCGAATATAAAATGTTAGCATAAAAAAGATTTTAATATCGCACTTATTGGCACTTATAAGAAATATATCGCCATTCAGTGTATTGCAAAATTAAATAATCAAGGCATTTTGTTTAAATCAACTGTATATTCTTTACTTTAGGAAACTTTATTATTTAATGTCACTTCTAATACCACGATTAAAAATATTCGTATGTATGTATCTCGAAAATTCTCAATCAATTAATATAAGACAAATAATCATTATTTAATTTTTCTCGAGATTTACTTTGTTACTTAAACTTTCTTTAATTTCTCTAATTGTGTATTTGTTCTTCATCATTTTTATCACTTTATCAGAGTTTTGCAGCACAGAAATAAGCCGATTTTAATCTCAAGAAATTCGATGTCAAGTCTTCGAGATAAACAACGTCTTAGAAATGGAATCGGTGAAATAATCCGAAGAGATTATAGGAATTTCTCCTTCAATAAAAGTTTTGCAATCAAACGACTCACGGTACAGAATTGATGATGATTAATTTCTAAAGCTCTCATGACATTTATTTGTATGTAAGGAATTACACTTATTTTCCTCTTTTGATATTTTCAAAGAAAATAAAAAAGTGCTCGGATGTTCCACAGTTTCACTTTAATCGGATTATTATGAGCTTTTGGACGATCAAGTTTCAATAACAATGAAGGAATTTTAGATCTATTATAAAGTATTACTTTCTTTTTATATATGCAGGAAAAACAATTTTTAATTAAATCATGTTCTGATTTGATTTATTCAATTATAAACAACATATTCTTACCAGTTATTTTGTCAGGATTAATAATAACAAAAACTTTCAATTAAATATCAGTATATTAAAGATATCCTTAGGAAAATAATTTGACTGACATTTAATATATAATCTTACACTGTTCTTTTCATCTGAATTCCTGTAATTTTATATCTAGATATATCAGCACCCAACGGTGGCATCAGTAGAAACCACAACATATAAAAATAGACATTCTTTTTTTAAACCATTTCCCGCATTGTTTGATTCAGAATTTAATACTAAATTGTAAATGAAACAAAATTTCAGAAATTCGATGAAAAATTAAATTAATAACTTTTAAATTTATATTATATTTTTTTTATTTATTTTTGAATATTTTATTGAGAATTTATGTTATTTATAGGAAATTTATGTTTGATAGTTAAATTTATCAATCTAAAACTAGTTTAGAATGTTTTGGGAGATTTAGAAGTTCTAGCATAAAACGTTGGTAAAATCTAAATCTTGTAGACCGCAGAAGTAACAATTCTTGAAATTTAATATAATCTCATGTTACTCAAAAAGAGTTTCATAAAGGAGATTAAAGTCAAGATCAGAAAAAAAGCATATTAATTGTCATAATACATTTATTTCAATTTAAAATTGAATGAAATTTCAATTAGAGGAGTTTTAAATCTAAATAAAAATAATACCTTATTCAATGCGCAAGGATTTACGATAGTATATCTGAAAAAAAAAGAAATATATAGAGCTAATTGAATTGAAAGAAATTGCTTTTGTTTTCCAAAATGTATGCAGAATCCAAAATGTATGCAGAACACATTTTTTTTTTGCATGCGTGAGGGAGTTTGCAAATCAGATGTACATTAGTGGATTGATTTCTCATCCCATTCACCCTACCACCAGTTTTAATTAAATAATAGCTGAATTGAATAAAGATGAATGCTTTTCAAATAGGAATCGCTGTAACCTTAGATATTTCCTTTCCTGGTTTTCAAATTGGCACTTATCTTAAACCTACAAAGTTGATAGGTAGTTATCCAACGTTATCTTAAAGATTGAAAAAATAATACAAAAAGTGAATTCATAAGATGAATATGAAAATATAAGAGCATACACACGATAAATATGAAAATGGAAGAGAATGCACAAAATGAAGTCAATACAGAAGAACATCGACTCTTAACTTGATGCAATTAAATTCTTAGATAGAAAGTTGATGAAATTAAAAGCAGAATTTTAGTCATAAATGTAGGGTAGTGTTCCATCTGGGTGTTCTTAATCAAAAGAGGACTACACGTTTGTCTTTCTTACATTTTAATGGACGGACACAGGACTACACGAACATGAAGAAAAGAATAAGAGTAGAGGGTTGGTTGCCCTTTATGCGGACATGGAATGACTATTATTGCTTGGTTTTGAGAATAAAGTTCCTGATTTACACATGCTCCTTCAACTTTGAAGTCTCATACTTTCCACTCCAAGCTTCTGCTTCCTCCCGTTTGCCTCGTTTGCATGATTCCACGTCTACTGCCATCTGTAGATCCAACACTACTGCCATCTGCAGACGAGGGAGGGAGGGTGAGATAGGGAGAGAGCAGCATAGGGGATCATATTACATAGATGTTTGATAGGTCTCATAATTTGCAACTGGTAGCAGAAAAGAAACTAATTCTATAAAAACGCATTTAATTTTTAACCATTCTTTTCTTCGATATTCTTTGCATGAACTGTAGAATCATTGGGAAGTAATAATATGAGTTTAAATTTTAATATCGGATTAATTTTATCCTCTTACTGTTTTGTCTAATTTGCTGATCTGAAAACACAATTAATGGCTTTCTTTTCTGATATATTCATACCGCTCAAATCCATTCCAGATACATATTCACAAATTCGTCAAAAGGAAGTAATTAGCTGCATCTGACACCCGAGGTCTACCTAGCTTCCATTATCAACCAACAAAGATTACATGAATTTAAAGGGCGTATTTAAATACACTTCTGCAGGAAATAGCCATTTCTACCATCTATATGTAATCGCCGGCTTCAAAGCATCTAAAAGGTTTACCAGGGAAACGAAGGAAGAGATCTTGACTTAGTTGACAAGATAATGCTGCTAAAACGCTGTTGTTTCAGATATAGTTTGATGATCTAACAGATGATGATATTCATTAGTATAATTATGTTTACGTAAGTTTATTCAAAGTTTTGATTCGTTCGAAAGTCAGGACTTGCATTCTGAACATCATTCGTTTTAGGGACGGATTAATAGGGCATTTTGCGAATATACTACATGTTTCATAATTTGAAGAAACAGAAGTTTGTAGCAACTAAAAGACTTAATCTTATTTCTATATGAATGAAGTTTGCACAAAAAATAAAAACAGAAGGAGTTGTTTCCCCTAAGCTTTCAAGTATTTTCTCTAATAAATGTACTTTATTATAAAAAAACATAACATTGGAGAACAATACTTACGAGAGAGTCTATTTATGTGCGATTTTTGGCGGTCTTTAAGATGCTCCAAAATGAAAATATTTGAAAACATGACAATCTTATCCTGGTCTTTTGAACATCTTTTTCTCTGACTACTTGAAACCAAAATTTCAAAGGAAAGTATAATTGAATTCACAGAATAACATACAAAACTCCACATATTTAAGTCAAATCTTCTTTTATTATCATATTTAAATATATGTGAAAGGCAGACCAATAGATGATCTATCTTTGACAGATGTGGTTTAAAATTTGATAAATATCTTCCTTTTAGATTTAGAAACAAAGAACACAAATTTCTTTTACCAAAGTTTAACCCTTTTTTAATTATTCTGTTTATATACTTGCAAAGGAACTGAGTGTCAGACGGTCATTCTTCTTGGTGGATTTCAAAAAAGTTGGTCCTTGACGGATTCGATTTCAAATTTGATTCATATATAAATTTTAGACGCTAAATTGTATTCATTCAGCTTTCTTCTATATATAGTTATCATGTTAATTTAGTACAAACAGCCGGAAAATCAGAATTCCTTTGAATATATTTAATTGAAATTAGGATCTACAAATTTGGTGTAAAGATCATATACTAAATTCGTTCTATCTAGCACAAAGCAGTTTGAAGTTATTAAATTTATAAACAAAAATATATTTTTAAAATGTACATGTCGAACTCATAGAGATTTGAAATGTGTATATTCTTCAAACTCCCCATTTCATGCTTTAAAAATTACAATACTTCGTGTGCACATTGTGTAGGAGAAAATAAAAAGGGAAATAATACTATTTTTTAAAAGAAACCGGAATTAATTTGTAATTTAGTTTAATGTGCATTCTGCTGTACTTTTGTTTTTGTTGAAAGTATTTTTTGATAATTAAACTATTTGAGATATAAAGAAATGTGAGTTCTCAATGGCGAACACACTATTTTTTAAATATAAAATGTTTCTTCAGCCACTGCCTTTTCCAATCGATCACGTCAGTCCATTAGGGCCAAATATCATCTGCTGATTTAAGTTTTAAGCTAGGCTAAGCATATTATGGTTTTTCATTTTGTATGCATTTTTTAAATTCTTTCTAAGTAAGTAAAATTTTTTTATTTCATCCATTTGGTGATTATTTATTTTTTTAAAAAATTTGTAACTTATTTAAAATTTAATTTCATTTTGAATTGGATTAGAAAATGATAATAACTAATACGATCAAGTTAAATATTCTAGCATCGAAAACTGTCTTTCCAGATGAATATATTTTTTTTTTGTACTAAATATAGCACTTCAAATTATGTTGTTTAAGATAAGCTACTGCTTTTTTTGATCAAAATTGTCCTCACTAAGTTTAAAAAATATCAAACATTTCAAATTTAAGGAATTATTTTAAAATCCTCTTTACCACAAGATATTAACTAGTTGTAAATTTAATAGTCTTTTCATTAACAAGTAGAAGAAAATTGTTTTGGAATCAATTGAAATATAAATATATTGAAGCGATATTTTTCCATTCAATTCCATAAGAAATTAACAACATTTAATTAAAAAATTCTACGTTAATAAAGAAATTCACATTAGAGTGAATTTTTAAAATAATCGGATAATTTGTGCAATATTACATATAACTTTTTAATAAAAAAATGAGGCTGTTTCGGAAATTGAGCTTTGACTGCTGATTAGTACCAAAGCCTCATATATATATAACTTTCATTAATGACTTCAAACGACCAATTAATTTAATCCAATAATGTTAAGCTCTTAAAAATAGTTTTCAGAGTGAATGAGCAATAAGACCTTTTGTTTTGAGAGGTGAAATTCCGATTTCATATTTCACAAATCCAGATGTTTGGATCTTCATTCATTGAAATACATTTATAGTAACATTAAAAATCGATATTTTGTATTAAGCAGCACAATGGATATACATTTAAGAAAATCTTTCTCTAAATGTTGCTAGTTCATGCTTGAATTATGCTGGATTAAAATTTTCTATATCCTTTACTTGTCTTTAAAATTCAATCTAAAAACCATAAAAATAATTTTTGTTCAAACAGTTATTCTTATACTGTTTGAAGTATGTGACCTTTGTCCTGAAACTATCTCTGTAAATCTATTACTATATATCACTTTATATATTTTTGCGTTGTTCTATATAAAATGAACTTGTAATTAATTATGTTTCGTTGATATTTAGTTACTTATCACACATTTCCAACACTGGACTACTTCTAAGTTTATAAAGATGTAATTTTGCAATCGTGTTCCTCATATATACACATATCTGGCCTTGAAAAATATATGCTATTTTATTTTTTTCAGAAATTGGCTATCATTTAATTGATTTGAATTCCATTAAATGTTCCTAAATGGTAGATAATTAAAAAAAACGATTTAAATTTTTCATAATATAATTTCAATAACATTTTTTAATTTTCAATTTTAGTAAATTATGTAATATAAATTTTATATTATCAATTGTATCTACCGTGATTGTGGTCCAATAGCTAATTTTTAGATTGTTAGAAATGAACATATTTTTCTGAAGATTCCACTGAAAGCCAAAAGATAGGGCAATGAAAGGACTTTGACTTAAAATTTTCTTTTATCTTTAGTGAATCTAATTGTGATAATTTTAATATTTGAAGTCGAATTCCCTTCAGGCGTGGTAATGTGTCAGTAATCGAGTCGTAAGTACTATGTACAAATTTATTCTGTATTCTCTTGTGAAGAATAATTACTGAAATTGAGAAAAATGTAGCTTAATGATCTACATGATATTCACTCGAAAACCAGATTCAGTCGCAGCTATTCATTAATAAATATTGAATGCGAATAAGGTGATAAATCATCCTTTATCATTATACCAAAATCGGATCAAACAAGTTCAAGTTTCATCCTTGAACTTGTTTCCAGTGTAGCAATCAAAGTGTTTTCGTTGCATTACTGTGATTTGTTAATGGTCACGGCCATCCCACCGATATCATATTAAATTAAAAATTATGATTTAAAATTTAAGTCAATTACTTGAAGTCAAAGTTACTTCAGTCATTATTAAATTATTAAATTATTATTATTAAAGTTCATTAAAAAACAGCAAAACAACATTTCTTGATAAAGAAACATAAATTGGACTAATAAGACTATTTACTGTGTAGAAATTAATTTTCGAAATTTTTTAGAAATAATTTTTAGAAGCTTTCTACTTTTATTTAAACTCTAAATTTTTGTTAAAGAAATTATTTTTAATACATTAATAAAATTGATAATATTATAAACTTTTTTTATGTTAGAATTTCATTTATAGAAACATATGCAATATTAGATCTTGTATGAATGTCAGCGAATCATTTAACATATATTCTATTTAAATTTTATGCATTATACCTTTAGTATTTAATTAAAAAAATTGAATTTAAATGGAATGTAATTTAAATCTCCTGACCGTACTAACACTTCCGGGCAGGATGCGTCTTTTCGAGGAATCTCTGGAGAAAGAATTTCCTCCCAATTTCGAATTGCGGAAAATACAGCTTTTCTTTTTCCTTTCACCGAACAACATAATTTCAAACTTTTATTATTACACACTTTTATTTAATATGACCTGTTTTATGTTTGTAAAAGTGGTAAACTGTAAAAATTCATACATTTCCTGACGGACGACGGTTCTGAAATTTAAAATATTGATGGTTCGATGGTTCTATGTGATTATTTTAATATCAGCAGTGCAATTATTATAGTTTTATGCTCTAAATTTCAAGAAATTTCGATTCCACACTATTGGCTCCACCTATGAATGAATTCTACAAATAATTCATTTCCAGACGAACATAGTATACTGAAATATAAATATAAGTAATTAAAATAAAATAATGAGAATTTGTTTACACTTAATAGTTTTTTAATAAACATCAAAAATATCTTGTAAAACTTTTTGCATTTATTTATTAAAAAATACATACAAAAAAGGATGATAATTGAATTTATCTATAGAAGCATAGATTCCTTAGTTATCGCATGAAACTTTAATACATTTCGTGGCTTCATAACAATGACTTGAACAAAATAAATTAAGCTTTAATGAGAAAATCTTGCAAAGAAGTAATATAAACTGAAATTTATTTTACAGCTACTTATCAATACATTAAACTGCATTGTTCTCCCAAGAATTAAAGTCATTAAGTCAAATTTTATAAGCCTGAATTTTTGCATTACTTTATAAAGAAATTTAATTATATTCGAAAATTAATTTCTCTTTATATAACTTCTCTTTTCATCGAGAACGCTCCTTTCCTAATACTTCCTCACGGAATTATTTAGTTCTTATTGAGGAACAAAAATATTGGAATATAAAAAAAATTAATTAGCATAATTTTTCTGTAAAAATATTGGAAATTCTTTAGTAAGAAGATTTTACCTAGTTTATAATCTAAAATAAACAAGCTCGAATTCTTATTCCATTTATTAATTATTATAAACAGCGGAACTTTTTTTTTTTACTTTAATGACTTCTCAACCGATAATATTTGACGGGAAATTTCGAGAAAATTACCCTGTGAAATTTAATTTGGCAAATCATTACTCTTAAAAGCATATATTTTATTTTTTAGGATATAAAAATAGTTTAATTATAGATGTATTAATAAGACATACAATGTTTTTTAACCTCTAAAATACGAAAATAATAGTTTGGGCCAGAAATCAATATATAGTAAGTAATTTTTTACAAGTATAATATATTCTGAAAGTCTAAAACACCCACTTTGAGTCTAAAATATATAATTTTGCATAATGTAATGATTTCATGTTTGCAATTATGGAATTTTTAATATGATTTTTCACACTTTCTCAGATTCTGCTAACTTTTCAAATGCTATACCTGCAAGTTTCTGATGGCAATACATTATTTTAAATTTTCCAGTTCATAATTTTCAATTGAAATAATTGGAAATATGCTAAAATAATGACTTATTTATTTTCTCATTTCTTGTATTAATGAAAGAAAATAACTTCCTTGATTAATTAAAAATTATTACCAAATCCTTGAAATATTATTGAAAATAATGGATGTTATCAGAATTTTTCCAAGATTATCATAATGAGAGAGCAACGATAGAAAGTATTCATTTTATTATTTTTTGAAACTCACTTTTTTAAATAAATAGACTTTTATGAAATCTGATAATAGTTTGCTGCTGATACATCTTTCCTTTCTCAATTTAATCGTTCAGCGTACGCTGTACTAAATAGTGTCTATCAAAATAAAGAGGGTTAGTTCTGGTCCTATGAATAATTTTTGTCAGGACAACTTGTTAAGTTATGTTGTTATGCAGAATCTAAACATTTTTAGGAAATAAGTTGAAAGAAACCCTAAATACTCGTTAAAGAATTATGATGATTTCTTTATTCTACTAAAAACACGGAGCACAGGTATAAAAAAAAACATTCTAGATATACAGAAAAAAAGTATTTGCAGAAATCAACAACACCAACGCCAAAAAATAAAAGCATAATAGTACCTAGAAAGCATCTAGAGAGTCCGTTATGCGATCATCATTGCAAATTAAAAAAAAATAACCGAACATTCACTTCAAACCCTTGAGTTCATATAAATTATTCGACAGAGCATGAAGCTTTCCATAACGATTTTGAAATCTTCGCACCTACTGGAAATACAGTCGTAATTCTTCTTTTTCCCACAATTTTGCACCCAAATTCATGGTCAAAGGATCCACCAGGATTAAGAAATTGACATGACATGCTTTCAGCAAACGTCTAAATGTCTCTTTTTAGCTACGGTATGAATTTTGCAAGAAAAACGAAACTACAGATTCGTAAAAATATAAACTACAACTGAAATCAAGAAGCTACCCAACAGTTTATAGATATTTATAACAGAAGGAAAATATTGTTTTGTTAGTATATTATGAGGAAGATATTTTTTCTGCTACTTTTAAACATGAATCTTTAATTATATTAATGAATTAATTAAATTCTGAAAACACTAAATGGAATATTCTCATTGAGAATACATAAATTTATAAATCTCTTATCTTTTTCATATCAAAAAATGGATAAACAGTTTCATCTTCACAATTATAGAGGAAGGCAAATCAAATAAAAAGTGTGTCAAAGTAATATATAGAAAATGAAAAACGAAAGTGGCTTAATTTAGTGAAAATGCAGTTCGTAAATATTTTCTCAATATATAAATAATGCCATAATTCTGTTTACTACTAAAACATTTAGATTGTGTTATTTTTTTTTGATAGGACAGATAAATTTTTGAGAAAACATCTAGTTTACACAGAATTTGATTTGGTCATTCATGATAGCGAAGAAATGTAAAATGTTCAAGTAAGCTGTCGTTATTTTGAACAGTAAAATTTGAAAGAAGCGAACATATCGCTCGCGTTTTCTGAAGACAGATCAAGTCTTTCTATTCCCTTATTCATTATCCGCACTTCGCCATTTTTTCCTCCGCTGAGAGCAGCATTATTATTTCTTTCACGGTCAGAAAGTTATTTCCATGCCTGGGGTCTTATGAAAAACAAGCCCAGTGGAACACTGCAGATGAGGACGGAACCTCAAAAACAATGTAAAAATGGTAAAGAAAGCACTCGGGATCGTAACTAATGAGGCAGGGATGAAAAAGAATCCCTCGCTCAGGAAGGCGACGATGCTCACGAAATGTTCTTTTTCTGGCAATTTTTTTTTCTCCCGAAAGACCTCTTTAGAAATACGTACATAAAAAGAATGATGATATTTTCTTTTCCTCCTAAGGAATTGTATTGTGTACTAAAATAGCTTTTAAGATTAAAAAAAAAGTTTTAAATTTTATAGATGTTTCCAATTATAAGCTAAAAATGCTTGCTATCTATATATTTAGATCCGAAATGGTTATTAACAAGATAAGGTTTTGTTTTTTTATTACACCGAGCTAGCTAAACCAAAGGGTGTAAGGACGACATGAGAATATCATATTGTTTTCAGGATGGTATGATGTTTGTTACTTGAGTGATAAGATATCCATGATTGAAATCGTGCTAATAGATGTGGTGCCTAGATCTAAAAAAGATGGTTCATAGTTCCTCATTGGGTGGTGCATGCTCAAAAATGAAATATTTTTCAAAATTTCAATCAACATTTTAATTAAAAATTAATCGAAATCCTAAGGATTCTCAATGGTAAATTTAAAGCATTTCTCAGTACAATTAATCAATTTTACACAATTAATTTTTCAAAAAAAAATTATAATCATGGGGACAACAGCTTTTTTCTTGATTTTTTCCCAACTTTATTCATTTTTTGTAATGTTTATATATATATTAAAAAATATTCTCAATTCCTGACCGTTATTCCCTTTTAAAATAACTCTCGTGTTTTTTCAACTAGGACATTAATATAATAGAACTAAAATTAATGTGTTTTTGAATGGATTCTCTGTAGAAATGACAATTTGACCTATGTCTATAAAGTTCCGCATATACAGACTTCAAAGGGGTGAAAATGTTCAATTTTTTAAAAACAATTAATTTTAGTGTTTTTTCGCTATAACTACCAAAATTACAATTGAAAAAAATATCCATTTAAAATTAAAAAAAGCATCTGCTCAGTGATATCAGTCTAATTATCGCATAATTTCTTCCCATATTTTCATTGTTTTTAAAATATATTTTTGTCATAAATTTCAACCATCAATTATACTTTTTACATTAAAATGCAGGAAATATCATATTCTATATTTGAGAAAATAGCCTTTAAAGATGTAAAAAAGCGCTAAAAATATGTGAAGGAAAATATAAAAATGAATGTAACTTCCCAAAATATAGACTTAGAAAGTAAAGAAAATTCTAAGGGTTTTATAAAAATGCCTGTAAAAACATAAAGAATATTAAATAAAAAAGTTCATAGTTTAGCAAAAAATCGATATAAGGATGACGCATTATACTGAATAACTTAATGCAGATATACTGTATAAGCAGAATTTACTATTCACTGTATGTTTATGTGATTTTATTATTTAAAATAACTTGTTTTTATTTATTATTTTATTAGTATTTTTTATTCTTTGTATATTTATTCATACAGTAAAGACTAATACTGAACATAGATGGCGCAGTATGCGGTAAAGCATATGTATGTTTGGAATGGGGGGGGGGGAGGCGCACTTAAGTTTTTTGTAAAAACCTCTCCCGGAGAGTTGGTGTGAAACTGGTGCAAGCAGGCACCGCTTGCTCTTTTGTTAGCGGCAAAAAGAATCATTCGTTCGCTCTTTGTTAGCGGCATTTTCTACTTTAAATGTATATAGTATTATGTGTTACCTTTATATGTGTGATCCTCGTCCATGTGTTTTATTATATGTGTGTGTGTGTGTGTGTGAAAATAAATAAGAAAAAGACAAGAAAGCGTTATTCTTTGGCTTAAACACATACACCCAACTACACTGTATCTCTATTTTATAATACACGAAATGATATTGATGCCTTGTACACCTAGAAAATCACTGAAACTTAATTGAAAAAAAAGTATCTAATAACAGGACTCGATTTAAAATATGAAACTGCTGGATAAATTTCAGTTGACTTCCTTATCACGTTTTGAATTTATCCTATTGAATTTACCTACCAGTTTTATTTTTACCGATATTCAACGAGCTAAGTTTACTGAAATAAACGTGAAAAAGGTCGAAACGGAACAGTTTTCCTATTTGGACCATTTGATTTGTGCAAACCACGAATTCCCCAAAGCATACCAAACACAATCTTTGAAAAATTAGGACAAAAGCCCTGGCATGTTGCTATTTTGTCAATTCCGTTCTAGACTAAAATGCTTCAGAAACAAAATGAACAAAGCACGTCTCCTCACTGTTGTTTTTATGTCTATTTGTTTTCATTGTTATATTGCTTCTGGTGAGAATGGAAGTAAAAAATAATATGGAACTTTAAAATCTTTTTTTTTCCTCGCCCCAATTTAACTCTGGATTCATTCGAAGAATAAAATGGAAGTCTTTCCAGACAAAGTCTTTCTTCGTTGTTGCTATTGATGTATATTTTTTTGTTCCTTACTTTGCTTTGTGGTTGTCTAATAGAAGGTCAGAATTCCCGATACACAAATCCACTAATAAACCGATTGTGTGATTATGATGCATGGAGGATAAAATTCCTTGGATGGATTGAGACTTCTTCTGTTAGAATTTAGAACTGATGATCAGGTATGAAACAATTTTTATCTCACCTCAGTTTATCACGAAGTTTCCTCATTTTACTCTTATGTAGCTGTACAAAAACGGATTCAAAATAGACTGCCAAAACACGAATTTAATTAATTCAAAGTAAACTGCCATAATTGATTAATGTTTTGGGCCATGGAAGAACATTAGGGAACATTGTTTTAAAAACATAACATTATATTTTTAAAAATTTTATTCTGGATTTACACTGACAACATATACAGGCAAGACTAACAGATGCTAAAACCAAAATATTAATATTTGAATTCATAAGATAATTAAATTGAAAGACTTTATTGGAAATCATAATTTTTGTTGGATGCACCATTGATCAACATCTGCTATCTCTATCTTCTTACCCCTGCCCAAGACGAATCTTCTGACTTGAAAACCGCAATCTAATTTTTCCTTCAACCAGATGGCGGTGGTAGCTTACATTATTTTTATAGTAAGGACGAGAATGACTTTTATATTTAATAAAAAATACATAAAACTAATTATATTTCTACCAAGCTTCTGATGTTTTTAATAAATATATAATATATCGTTGACGCATCAATATACATATAGTCATTCTATTTAATTAATAGTAGATGTTAAGATGATTCATATTCTATATATGGCTATAATATCTTGTCCAAGTTTAAATTAATGATGCTAAAATTTTATATTGTCCTTTATAATTTGTTGATTTTTTTTTCATTCGCTAAAAATATTCATAGTAACTATTGAGCTTGACATTAGTATTGATTTAACGAAACTATTTGCATTTTAATCCTTTTTTTACATTCGCGTATGCAAAAACAAGTTTCGAAATAATTAAAAACATTATTTCTTCATATTTTGATAAAATTTGTTTTTTTCCCTCTTTGAATATAAAGAATGTATTCCCTTAGTTTTGACTGGCATTTTATAAGCTCAATAAGCCATAATGAATTAGAAGAATGTAATTTGTCATATTATTCTATTGCCGATATTCTATTAAGGCAAAAGTTTGTCAAACGTTTGAGTGTTTGATAGTTGCTTCTCTCTCTCTGTAAGACAGTAAAATGTCTCCAAAACCCAAAATGCTTACTTAGTTAAATTAAATGTGTGTCATTTGCATGTCTGTATCTAATTTCGAGCCAAATTATTTATAAAAAAGTGATCCAAGCGATATATTCATTTCGCTTTTCTGTACTTCGAAGCTAAATATGAATATAAAACACTCCATAATGAATAAGAATATGAAAAAATCCCGAAAGCAAAGATTCCACGAGGTATAATGTAATAATTTAGCATCAGAGTAAATAAATATTACTAGAAGATGAATGCTAGATAAATATGTAAAGGGAGGTTAAATGGGGGGAAACTGTCAAGAATTTGTGAATTTTCCAAACGTTATTGAGTTGCTTTATTTTTAACAAACTACTTTTTTTTAAAAAAATGTTTCCTCATGATATTTATACTCCTTTCATTTTACTGTATTATGAAACCGAATGACTGCAATTATAAGGAAGAATTAAAAGAGAGTACAGAGACGAAATGTCAAGAGGATAAAAACTGCACGTTTATTTTGAAATAGCTTGAGGAATAGTAATTACAGCATTACTCTCAATGACTATTGTGTTACGAGACGATGTCATCCTCTACATCATACAATTTGGGAAAATGTAATTACAGTCTATGAACAAGACACGGTCTATACGAACATTATAAAATAATTGAAAAATTTTGATCTTCCACTATTTTCAATAGGTAACGTGCAGAAAAACGGAAGAATAAAATATTTTGCTGCGAATGAAAATTTTGCCAAGAAATGATTACAGTTCTTCTCCCCCTTCCCCACATGTACGAAATCAGAATACGTCACTGGTTGAAAATAGGAATTTTATGTTAACTGAGAAAAGAGATATATATATATATATATAAAACACAAATTGTGGTATTGGATTATTTTTTTTCTTCTGGAAGGACGTCGGAAAACAAGTGTTCGGTTCGTTATCTTTGGCAACAAAAACAGAGAAATTCGTTCTTTATTTTTCTTATCATTTCGGAGGAAAGTGGACCGCGCGTGCTAGTGACATCCCCGTTTTGGAAACACACTTCGCAAATTGGATTATGCAGAAAGCAAAAACTTTCAAAAATTTTTCTTACGAATATTTTATTTTCCTAAGGGGACAAAGAAACTGCACTGACGTGTAAAGCCAAACCGACTTGTTTTTCTAAAGTTTAATAAGGGAACTGTGGTGACTCGTCAGCTCAGAAATGAGCAATGCTAAAAAATGCTTAAAAAAAAAAAAACTTCTTTATAAATAAAAATCATGTTTTTTTTTCTTTTTTTCTTTTTTTTTCTACAAAAGCATTTATCTTTTAGTAAGAAAATTGTAAAATTCATATAATCTTAATTACATTTAAGAAAATTAATGATGATTCTAGTTGTTTTGTCCAGATAATTTGATTAATATTTATTAAATTATTAAAGCATTATGAAATTGGAGTATTAGCTGGAACGCTCTCTTAATAGGAGGTAAATAGGAACAATAATAAATACGAGATTTTTGTCTCCTGCTTAGTAGAGAAGCATCTTTCTCTTAGTCCAACTGGCACGAGAACCCAGTCTGAACTGAGCGGTTTCTTCTTTTGCAGTCTAAGGAGCTGGCGCTGCAAGTGAACTTAAAAAAATGATATATATATATTTCCGATAAGTGAATTTTAGCAAAATAAAATAAATATGTATTTAAAAAACATAATTTTACCGGGAAAATATGAAAGCTAAACTAAAATCAGAAAATAAACTAAAATAAAAAAAAAAAAAGACCAACTAAGTCTTGAATTTAAGAGAATAATTTATCGAATGCCAAGAGGCTACAGGACCCCTTGCCAAAGATACCACTAAATTCAAGGAGCCAAAACGAGCTGTTTGTTTTCTCACTTGTTGCTGAGGCAAAAGAAATGAGATAAATTCCTTGGTGTCGAGGGAAAATTATCGTGGAGCCTTTCCCTGTTTATCTGTTACATGCTGATTCATATTTTACATTCTCTATTTATTTTTGCTAATTTGTATTATTATTTGTGAATTATAATAACTTCATAAAATTATCAGTGCGAAATAATAACCTTTTATCTATCAAAGTACCGGGTGCAGCATAAATCCGTGCAAACTTCAAAAAGCCACAATAAAAAAAAAGAATGCTCGAAAAAAATTGCGGTTTGCTGGATTATGTTCAGAGAGTCTTTGGATTTTGTTATTTTCATTAAAAAATGTATTTAAAAATGACCGATAGATGGCGCTCACACGTCTTACCAAGACTGTAACACAAGGCTGGAAATGGATCTGTCATTCGACGCCAGTAGCATGCTATCGCTACCGGATCGAGCATTAGTGGTTAAACTGTTCCATAAGAACGGTGAAAGGAATTAAGGCGAAGGAAAACCCAATTTCATTCAATGGAATATTGAATTTAGTTCACCATTTTCAGGAAGCTGGAAGATTAGAGGATCGTTCACGGAGTGGCAGACCATCCTTCAGCGCTAACCGCATCCCTGTTGTCCAACGAGTCATGAGAAATATGGCAGCCAAGACTTCAATGGGGAGTTCCAGTTCGTGTGAAGCAGGTAAAATAATAGGAATTCCGAAAATGTCAATCCGACGCCTTCAGCACGAAATCTTAAAACTGCATTCGTACAAGATAGAGGCATTTCACCAGTTGTTGCCAGCAGATTGCGAGAAAAGAGAAGCCTTTTCAAAATGGGCGTTCGCACAAACGGAATGTGACCCACAAGGTTTACTGAACATCATGTGGACAGATGAAGCCCAATTTTCATTGCATGGAGACGTCAATACGCAAAAGAGTTGTATCTGGGCAACATCAAACCCTCGTGCGTATACGACTAAACCACTACATTCTCTACATGTGACTGTTTGGTGCGGTTCCTCTGCGTCCTTCATTCTAGGCCCTTTCCTTTTTGAAGAGCGTTGTCCTGTATCCGGTTGGAAAACCTGTTCCGTTACTGCAGAACGCTATCTTAGGTTTTTGAGAGACCACGTTACGCCTGCTTTGCAGCAAAGACGTGCGTTATCTTCCGTCACCTTCATGCAGGATGGTGCCCCGCCCCAAGTTGCTGGTTCCGTTAAGACGTTCCTCCTAGACACATTCACTAAGGACAGAGTGATAAACAAATGATTTAAGAATGAGTGACCCTCATAATCGCCAGATCTTTCTCCAGCGGACTTTTGGTTGTGGGGATATCTGAAGTCTTGTATCTATTTGGGCTCTCCTGCCACTTTGACGGAACTGAAAGACGCCATTCAATTGGCCGTTAGTGGCATCGATGCCGACATGTTACACGCAGCTGTAATAGGCGTAGTTACACGCCTCACTTGCTTAATATCTTGTGTTGGCGGTCATGTTGAGCATCATTTGCTTTAAAATAAAAGGTACTATAATGTTACTATGCTCTGTTTTCCAGATTTTCATAAACCGTCTCGGTATGACTATGTGAGCGCCATCTATCAGTCATTTTTAAATACATTTTTTTAAAGGAAATAACGAAATCCAAAGGCTGTCTGAACATATTCCCGCAGACCGAAATTTTTTTCGAGCATTACTTTTTTATTATGATTTTTTGAAGTTTGCCCGAATTTGTGCCGCAACCGGTATTTAAACGGCATAAGAGGGGGGATGACAGCTCTAATAAAAAAAAAACTACCACGGTAAGTGATATTAGATATTTGGGAAGAGGGATGCAGATAATAGAAATGGTTTCGTATAATAAATACTAAACAGAGTTTTTAACTACATTTTTATTAATTCACTAAAATCTATATTATTTTTTAAAATTATTTTATATTTTTCAGTTTTTAAATTAAAGTTTTTAATTACAAATTTTATGGAATCTAAAAACCAAATTTTGAAATTTTTTACAAATTTGAAACATCTCAAATTATTGAAAATATGTAAAAATTAAAAAAGCATCTTTTTTTTTCAAATCAAGGAAAAATTATTGTATTAAAACTTTTAAAAAATAATAAATAAATAAAAATTTAGACTTTAGGAAACATTTAAATATTATATTCAAATATTATTGCTTTTTTCAAACTGATTAATCCTTATTAGGTTTATTAACATTAACTAATTTTGTGACCACAAAAGTTAGAAAAAATTCTCCAGAATCATTCCTTCTTTTTAAATTAAACCTAAAAAAACTTTTCTTAATTTTTTTTTAATATTTGTTTTCTTGTCATAAAAATATAGGGGAATTGTGACAATAATATAACAGTGCAAGATTTATGAAACAAATTCCGTAAAATCTCTAATAGTAAAATCGCTTCCATACAAGCAATATTTATCATATATTTGACTAATTTATTTTATTATAATAGCCATATATATGGACGAAATAATCTTTCATAATTGAAAAAAATGTAAAGAGAAATTCTTTAATCCTTTATAGTTCTTAAATTTGAACACATATTAATCATATATTAATCGTAATAAATTGTATAGTGAGTACAGCTATCGTTTTTAATTCAAGTAGTCTTGGAATAAAAAGTGGAATTGGAATTGATCGTTCATCCGATACGCTTAAAAAAGATGTCCAATCCAATCTGTGTTAAAGGCCTGGGCAAATGGAGCCATCTTTACAGAAAACGTAATGAGAAGAAATAAAAAGAATTCTAGGAACATCCGATCATTTTTCTTCTCCATTTGTTCGATTCATTAATTTCGCACTTTTTCGTTGTAAGGTCATAAAATTTCTCTTTAGCTTTTGTGTGGGCGTCGCAGAATCTGGCTTCAGAAGATGAAGAAATTCTGAATCTTTCTCCCTTTCATTCTGACAGACTTCAGGAGAAATGCCAGTTATAGCAAAATGTTTTTAAGGGAACAGCGGACTGAAATAAGCGAAAATGGACAGAAACATGAAATTTTATTTTTATCATTTTCTCACCACAATATATGTATATATTTAACTAAAATATTGTTTCAAGATATATTGTTTAATAAAATGAATATTTCAAAATTCTAGGGAAAAAACATGTTTTAATTATTTTCTTCAAATTATATTGTAATTAGATTTAAATATCTTTGAAATGTTCCCGGTGACTTAATTTTTAAAAAATTAAACATAATTGGAAAAAAAAAATTTTTTTTAAACATTAAAAGAAAATAGGGAATGCATTTTGCATTTAGAGTGTTTTTAGTAAGTCAAAAGTCAATTTTAGTTCTAAAAGGCATAAAATTCTTATCAAAATTCACTAAGTGTGCATAAAAATAATTCTAAAAAATTAGCATTTAAATGGAATTGCAAAATAATACACAGTTTTATTCCAAATAAACTTGTACTGGGTAATAAGGAAAAAATAATAGGAAAAACTAAAAATTGAGTCACCTGGAATTTTTTGAAATTTTAAAAAATAAATTTTCGTTTAAAAAAGTTTTTTTAAATAGAAATTTGACTATTTATATTTTAATACATATGCATAAAACATTTCATAACTCTAGGTAAATAATTCCCAAAGATGCTTAATAATGTCCACCATCCCCTTAAAACACATACTGAAATATTATAATAAAATACAATTTTATATAGCAAAAGACTTTAAAGTGCAAAACATTTCTAAGAATCATATAAAGAAACACGAGAATTTGAAGGAAAAAAGGAATGTATAAAGGTAATAAAGATGCAAAAACACGCATTTATAAATGTGTCAAGAAGTAAAAATTTTTTTTTTTTAAATATGCGGATAACTCATGAATGTGCTAATAAAAATTATCTCAATAAATTTTAGTTTTAAAATTTAAATGAAGTTTTAATAAAACTAAATTATGTTTGTTAGTTTTTTATTTATTTATTTTATTTTTCTGAACATTTATTTTAACATATTTATAGGCTCGCATCTCTAAACTGAACCGTCCGTTATGGGCAATAAAAAATATTGAAATAGAAAAATTATTATATGGTTGTGAAATTTTAAAATTCCCAATTACAAATTTTGAGGGTAATCTGTATTGGTTTATATCGACTAGGAGTAATTATTTTATCATTTGTAGTTTATATCAGAAACATAATACGTTATTTTTTTATTTAAATAATTAATTTTTTATTTAAATAATTAATTTTAGTCTTGTGTGTATGAAATCCAACAATGAATTTTAAACTAACTTCTTGGCGTCATCTATAAATAAAGCTTTTTAATCGGTTGCAAAATATGTACTGAACAAACAGATAACAAAACAAGTTAATAGTTAATTGCCATCCTGTTCTGAACTACGTTTAAATGTCTAGCTCATTGGGAAGTTAGTTTAAAATCTAATGCAAATTTGCATAGAACAGATAAATAGATAGAACAGAAAGCAAATTTATAAAAACCTGTTATATAAAAAGCCTTCAATAGAATAGAGCATTTGATCTATGATACCAGGTTTAAAATATATTTGTTTTATGAGTGATCTTAGGTATGAAATGATAAATCAGAGGAAGAGTTTCAAAATTTTATTTTATAAATAATTAGAAATTATTCAAAATGTTGACAATTTTATCAGTAATCTCAGACTGAATAATTGCTAAAACACATTCATTCATCGAGATTCAAAAAATAAAACATTAAGTGATATCTGTTTTGTTTTCTTATAACTTTCCCTTTAATTTCAAAAATATTTTCATGTATGCTTTAAATTAATATTTTTTCTCTATCTTGTTAATGTATTTTTACTCAAGAAAATGTCCTTATCAAACATCTAAATTTTTACGCCCATGATTTTGTTATATAATTATGAATAAATTTAAAATTTAAAAATACGTATCATGTCTGTAGCATTATCGGACTAGAAATTCGAGTGTTCTTTATATTATTTTTTCGACTTTTTGGTTTTCAGAGTACATTAAATGATTCGTTATAGTAATTATGCTGTCCCATTTTCCATTATTTATCAACTTCAGTGTCAAGCGCTCTTTTATGTCATTCCTGAAATGCAATAAGAATTTATATTTAAGTTGTTGGTCAAATGATATTTAATTTCTAAAACAGCGATATATTAAACTCGGCAAAATTCCTTTTCTATTAAATGGAATTTTGCAGATTTTAAAGTTTTAGAATTTGCTGTTTCTAAAACTCTATTTCATTGAATAAGAAATAAAAAATCATTTAAAAAAATGTATTTTTATATATATAAAGTAAGTCCTGCTAAGTAAATATATATATATATATTATACATAATGAAACAAAATGCAAATATTGTCGAATTAATTAGTAAGTATTAATAGTAAATATTGTCGAAGAAATATTTTTGAATAGTAAACAAAGTGCAAGTATGAATTGCTATCTTTAGGACTGAAACAATTATAAAATTAATATTAATTAAAAATTATAAAATTATAAAATTAAGCAAATTATAAAATAAAAATTAATTATTAATTATAAAATTAATTATAATTACATATAAAATTAACATTTTATAATTGTTTACATAATATTCTGTTAAAATATTACTAAATGACTGGATATGTTCAAATAATCTATGAAAACATCTTTCCACTCAAGTGCACAGCATATATTTTACACAAAATTCTTCAAAAAGGCTGCTAAAGGATAGATATCAGGCAAATAGTCTACAAAAGGAAATACAACCTCACTTACCAACCTCCTTAGGATAGACCATATGATTAAGAGACAATAAAAAATAAGTTATATTAAAAAAGATTTCAAAAAAAAAATTAAATCCAAAAGACAGAACCAATTTTGAATGCATCAATATATAATAATAACAGATTAAATTTAATTTCATTACTAAAGTTTTCACCTATAAATTGGAACACAGTGAAAATATCAGTGGGCATTAGGGTGCTAATATGGTCCTATTTTAATGGAGTTACAAATTCTGTTTATTTATTATTGTTGCAAATGTAAAATTTTGATATTTCTGGAACTAAATGATTTGTTTATAATAAGTTGTAAAGAATTTGACCCGAAAATTGCCAGAAGATAAATCTCAGCACCTTATTGGTGTAGATCAAAAATATGATGATATCACACCGGAAGTAAGTTTGGCAGACGAAAATTTTTTTCGTGGAGTTGCGTGATGTGTTGTGTTAGGTGTTGTTGAGAGTGAAAGGCATTGATGCCTGGTGAAGGTTTCTATCTTGTGTATTAAGATAATGGTCGTGGGAATGGATTTGCAAATATTGTAATGTATGAATTTCCTATTGTTTATATGTTGTGAATGTTTTTATGCTATCTGTTTTATGTTGTGTGTTTTGTCCGACTGTGATATTATAAATAAACAAATTTAAAAGACAAATTTAGTCTATTCACTCGGCTGTATTTTGATGACATCACAATGTTTAAAATCGAGTAAACTTCCAGCTAATAGTGCATTTGGGAAAAATTTCATTTTAAAGTTCTATAATACCCCCATTATATATGAAAAATAATAGTAAAAAATTATAAAATATTAAAAATTTAAAAATATCTAAAGATTTATTAATTATTAATGCATTTACAAAATTAATTAATATTAATTATTAACTAGCATTAATAAGCAGCAAGTATGATTTCCATCAAATTCTTGCGGCGAACAAACCATAAAAGCATGAGACTCCGAAAAATAATATTGAACTGAAACTAAGACCTGAGAAAAAAGTATTAAGAAACTAAAAAAGTTATAAGAAAGAAAATTTCGGAAATATGAATTTGAAATTATAATATGCGATGAATGCGATTAAAATTCCCTTACACTTAGCGTATTATTACTCTACACATCATGTTTTTATATTTTATATGTTATTTTAATTAAAATGCATTTTCTATTAAGATGTAAATTTATTAAAGAATATTTTTTAATTTATATTTTTTATTACTTAAAAGTGTAATCTTTGTAGTCTAAAAATGAAAGGTGTAATCTTACGTCTTATAAAAATGATTAAACTCAAACTATTTACATTATACGTTGCTCAGTTTGAAGAAAAAAATTAAAATTTTGTTCCCAAGAAATGAAAAACTTTAAAAAAATTCGAAATAAAACAACCGAACAGCTTTATATAAACAGTTTCTAGTAATAATATTTTGTTTTGTTCGCTTATTTATATTTTATTTTCAAACTTCATTATATATAAGCGAAAATGTGTACACAAAAATGCATTATTGTCCCGAAACTGATGTCTATAAATAAAATTATAAAAGAAATAAAAATATTGTAAATATCGCACATTGTGCGATAATACACTTCGAAATTATTGAGAATGTACTTAAAAATTTTAATTAAATATCTATTTAGAATTTTCTGATGAATACTTACAACCCAAGAAATAATTACCTATAAAATTTAGTGGTTATATTAGACTACTTTGTAGACCACTGCAGTTAATATATAATGCATCTCTAACTCTTTTTTCAGTTTTGTTTTGGGAGCAGTATAAAAAAGTATTCTTCTTGAAATAAAAGATAAATTTCTACTTAGCTCTTGTATTTTCACAATAACATTTATTCCTAATTTTTTCAGTTAGAGTTTGGCGAATTTGTTATATTTGCTTTACACTAACTATATCGATAGATAACCTCTAATATGTCTTTCTTATTTTATCGGGTTTACTGTATTAATCTCATACAAAGTATCAGTACATAGAATATCACTCAACTTTTATCTCCGTTTCGTCTTGGATATACTAAGAGCACGTTTGATGTTTATGTTTTATCTTAACTTTACTAATAATGTATTTTATGCTTTTTAATAGCCTCTACTTATTATTTCTCTTAATTATCCGATATGAAAGTATTTCTATTGCATTTTTCGCTATTAGGTGCAATTTTTATTAAATATAAAATATTGACAAGATTTTTCGTGATTAAATAGGTATGTTTGCTTTAAATGTTTATAAAGTGAAGCTAATAATTAGTTTAAACAATAGAATAATAATTAATAAAATAAACTGAAAATAAATGAAAATTTATATTTAAATATGAATATAAAATCATATTGTAACGATTTAGTTACGATAACTGAGAACTCATTTCGCAAACATTATCATTTCCTTCAATTTGAAATTACCGTACAGTATGGAAAACAGACATATAATTTAAGAGAATTCATAATCAAATCTTCGAAAGGTCATTAAAACGTAACTTTTCTCCCATATTAAATTATTAACAAACAGATTTTCCTTACAGTGACGGTTAAAATTAACCCATTATGTTCTCAATTACCCCAAATGCTAAGGAGTAATTGGGTAACTCTTGTTTTATTTTCTGATAACAGTTAGAACATAATTGAAATGATAAGGAGTTACTCCATGTTGTTTCAGAATTTTATGTCCCGAAGTAGCCGAAAATATTGCTTTTTAACTCTTTCATTAAAAGTACATTTTATTTCATGGAAGGTTGCATATAAGTTGTCATAATTAATTAATGCTTTGACTTTGAAATAATTTATAGTAATTTTATCGCCTATTCTGTTGGTAAAGCCGATTTTTATAGATAACGCCCTCAGTCGGGAATAATTTATAATCATTTTTCTCCATTTTTTTTAAAGGAAATATTTATAAAACCGGAAAATTTCGTATTTTATATCACATGAGAAGCCAACATCTATGACTTAAATATGTACTTTAAAATGTGTAAAAAGTTAATTTATTCAAATCATTTTTCACTAACGTTTACAATTTCTGATGAAGTCTACTTAAGCATACAAGTAAAAAAATCTTTTATATGACTCTCTTAAAATGCAAACTATCAATAGCCACCAAAATAAGTTTTGATTTATTCAAATTAGCAAAAATTCATAATCAAAAAAATTTCACATTCAGTTAAAATCACTGCCAGTTCCATTCGGTTCCAGATTTATGAAAAGCGGATTAGCATTATTATACATTCGACATAATCGATCAATCTATATTTATATATGTGTGCATGTATGTATGTGTGTGTGTGTAGAAAAATCAACACGGATGATTCAATATGCAATGCTTCCTCCAGCTTCAAAAACTCCATATCTTTATTGAAATTAATCAAAATCATAATCTTCGGATTTCTCCTTCAGCGTTATTTATTATCCAAAGATAATCATTTTTCTCTTCCTTGTAGTTGGTTTCTTCTATATTTATTGTTGAATAATATCTACTAATTATTAATGACCATTTTTCTTTCGTGAAAATATGTATGTAAAACACATGATGGTATTCTTTAAAATTGTTGGTTATCAATTTAACGAAAAATTATGAATAATTATTAGCCGCATGGGACATTAGCATGTTCTTAGATTCAATATCACTTACTATCATACATCAAATTATTATAAATGCGCGAAAAACTGACTGAACAAACTATCTGAACCTGTGTTATCTCTGGTGTCAGAATATTCTCATGTGTTTACAAAAAATAAATATGATGTTAGTAGAATAAGAATGGAACCTCCTAGAATAAATTTAACATCTGATTTATCAGTTTTACAAAGGGCTTATAGAACCTCTGCTACCGATGAAATTGACATAAATGCAGGTTTAATAAAAGCATCTACTAGTAATTATTCCTCCCCTGTAACATTAGCATATAAAAGGGATGAAAATAGAAAAAGTTGTCTATGTATTGATTATCGTAAAATTAATTCCCTTTACAAATCTGAGCCAGAGCCTCTTCCTAGAATAGATACCTTATTAGATAAATTAAATACTGCTAAAGTTTTTTCAACTTTGGATCTTGCATTTGTATATTGGCATATATCCTTGCATGTACAAGATAACACATAAATTAGCATTTGTAACTACTGAAGGCCTATATGAATTTCAAGTCTTACCTTTTGGCTTTAAAAATGCACTTGCAATATTCAATAGAATTATTCTCAGAATTTTAAATAAACATAAATTTCAAATTTTGCAGGTCACTACTTTGATGACATAGTAGTTTTTCTTTAACTCAATAGAGGAACATTATGATTATTTAAAACAGATTTTTCAAATGTGTGAAAAAGAAAACATTAAATTAAAATTTTCTAAATGTGTTTGCCCAAGATGAAATTAATTTCTTGGGGTATGAAGTCAAAGAAGGGTGCATTTCTCCTGATATTCATAATATTGAAAGTATTAAAAAATTAAGACCTCCAGAAAATGTTAAACAACTTCAAGGTTTTTTTGGCTCGGTAAATGTTTATAATAAGTTTATTGAATTAGAGAACCCTTAAATTATCTTTTGAAAAAGATACACCATGGCACTAGGACAGAAGACTGTCAAAAAGCTTTTGAAATATTAAAATAAAAATTGATAACTAAACCAGTGTTACAGCTATATAACCTAATTTACCTCTTCATGTTTTTTGTGATGCATCTCAGGTAGCCATTGGAGCTGTTCTAAAGCAGCCTGACTGTACTGGTAAATTACATCCTGTATCTTATTATTCAAGAACGTTACATCCTTATGAAAAAAATTATTGTATAACTGAGTTGGAATGTTTAGAAATAATAGATGCACTTGATAAATTTTATTACTATTTACATAGGAAATACTTCATAATTCATACAGATCATGCTGCTCTTATTTGGCTTAAAAATCTTAAAAATTTAAGGGGAAGATTATTTTGTTGGTCTTTAAAACTAAGCATGTTTGAGTATGAAGTTAAAATATTTAATGCGAATAGATAGTGTTGAAGATGATCTGTTATCAAGGCATCCTACTGCTCAATATCTCCAACATTCTGTGCATTTATTGAAATTAGATGAGATAAGACACTATCAAAATTTAGACAATTTAGATAATACTAAATAAAAAAAATATTAATGATGTACTTGTAGTTAAAAAGAAAATTTGTTTAAAATAGTTTTTTTTATCTTAGGAGAAATGTTTTGGAAAATCTCATGAACAATTTGGGCATCCAGACACTCAAAAAATGATCAATTTAATTACTCCTCAATATTATTGGCCCCAAATTACTCAAGATATTGCACTTTTAGTTAAACTTCGTGATGGTTGTCAATTAAATAAAAAGAAAAAGCAAAAAAGACTTGGCATTTTACAGACTATGCCCCCTACAGTTCGTCCTTTTGAATGCATTTCTGTTGATACTGTTGGTGGATTTATTTATTACAATTCAACAAAAAATTTTCTTCTTATAGTAATAGATCATGAAACTAGATATGTTTGGTATTTTCCTTCAAAAATTGAAAATTCTAAAATTTATATTAATATATTGAAACAAGTTTTTCAAATTCAAGTCCCTTCCAAATTATTAACTGATAGAAACAGTGCTTTTACCTCATCTAAATTCAAACATTTCATCAGAAATTACAGTGTCAAGAATCTGTTATAATCTTCACATCATCTACAAACTAATGGGAAATGTGAAAGAGTTAACCAGTCAATAGTAACTAAATTAAAGTGTAAGGTCAATTCTACTCCTACCAAAATTCCTTGGACTAAACTTTTAGAACAAGTAATCAATGAATATAATTTAACTCCCCATTCAGTTACAAAATCTCCTCCTGCATATTTGTTATTTCGTACTTTACCATATCCTCCTCCCTTAGCTCAAAATCAATTCTATAATCCAGTAGAAGAAGTCAGAAAATTAGCTAAAGATAATACTATAAAATATCATGTAAAAATAAAATAAGACATGATGCTGGATTTATAGATTCTCTATTCAAACCTGGTGACATTGTAATGTAAGAGGAATTTAATTATCCAAATCATAGAAAATTATCTCCAGTATTTTCAGGTTCATGTGAAATAGTAACTAAAATACCAGATGTAAATTATAAAATAACTAAACCAAATGCACTAACAAACAAAGCTACTGATATTGTCCCTGTATCAAAATTAAGAACATATTACCCGCCAGAAAAATAAAAATTAAATCATTCATAATAATTTAGATTTAAATAAAAAAATATCCTTATTTACCAAGTTTCTTCTACATATACTCCATCTTAGGTTATCCCGTTGTCTCCACTCGTAAGAGTTAGTTTTTTTCCTTCGTAATGATGATGATGTTGTGAAAGGCGCCATAACAACATAAATTCAAATACAACTGTCTTATTGAGATGTGAGTATAGGGTCAACCTCACATTTAATTTCTATCTCTTTCTATTTTTTCCCTCTGATATGTTGTTCTCCACTTCGGAAACAAATATTCCTAGATGAGAGTAGAAAGAGAATAAGAATTACGTCCCCTTTCTTGATGTCCTAATTTTAGGTCATTAAGTTTCACCCATTACTAGAACTTAGTGGACAAGATTTAAATATTCACCAATAATTGGCTAACTAGTGGGTTAATTTTTTTCTTTTAAAATTATACATTTTTATGTTACTTGTTTTGAGTATTAATTTTATATTGAGTATTTGAATCTCATATTTATTATTTTCAGATTCAAGTGTTACATAGAAAAATCAGAACTATGTTGATATATTATTATTATATGTTCAGTTTATTATTCCATTATTTTATTTCCCATATGATGATTTTGGTGAGCTTTCTACTATTAAAGGACAATATTGCAAGCATTCTTTAGAGACATTCCTCACCAAAAAGTGACACTCTTACAGAGTGAGAGACAATGGACTGAGTTTCTGCAGAAATTCATTTTTATACTATACATTTTAATATTATTATTTTAATGTTGTTAAATATTTACATTTATCTAATATTTTCAAAGATATCATTTTATCTTTTTTATGTTCTAAAAAATATTGTTCAAAATGATTTCTGTATTAACGAAAGGTAAAAGAAACTTGAGTGTCACTTGTAATATGCCGTTAAATTTTAATTTCTTGCTTGAATACTACTGTAAGGTATGGCTGTGTGTCTAAGCTCTCCGACGCACTTCCATGTATTGCGGTGGAGGGAAAATTGTAATGATATTTTAATATCTAATTTAATCCAAATTAATTTCCTAAATTTTTGTCTAATTCGGCCCATGTCGGGTCATTCTAAAGTGATCCCTGGTTTCCTAATCCCATTCCACTGTTGAAGCCTTGTAAAAATGATGCGCATTAGTTCCCATTGTCAAGTGAAAATGATCCCTTCGGGGCCCTTATGCAAGGTCAAAACGAATATTCAATCGACACATGGCCAAAAATCCCATGTTAAATAAGACTAGTGATAATTTGTTTCGCTCCTTCCTTACTTATGCTTTTGTTCCTGGGATTGCTTTCCTGGGATGGATAAAAATGAATTTAAAAATGTAAAAGTCTCTTCAATGTCTTTAAACATGCTGATTTAAACAATATATATATATTTATATATATACATGCAATAAATGTACAATCTAATAGAAGCATTCCAAGATCATATTGCAAAGAAACAACATGAGGGAATAATGACAGTCAGGAAGGTTTTAATTTTACTTGGTTGATACAAAAGTAGAAAATAAAAAAAGGAATGAAAACTTTAGAAAATAGTGCTGAAGGAAGCAGGAAAATATTGTTTACATTCGTCTTCGAAAGAAGGCTCAGATTTCCAAGTTTTCACTGGTGCTTGATATAGATTTCATTCCCAATTACCCTTCATAACTGCACTTGAAACGAAAAGTTTTTTTTATATTTTTGATTTTAAATTTAAATTTTTGACATTATATACAAAACAGTTGGAGTGTTGCCCCCGGTACTGTGTCACTTACCCTCCAATAAAGCCCTTATCCCTGTTCCTCCGCATAAAATTGTGGTTCTTGTACAAGGTCGCGAATATCTTGTATAGCATGATGCTAGATAGTTTCGATTTGTAGAGTTTGGGAGTGAATCTAACATTTTTATTGAATCTATCTCGAGAATATGTATTTTGGGAACTATTTTGCTGACACTAATATTTGACATAAAATTACAGTTCTAGTTACAAGATAACGTACAAAATTTCTTTCATTTCTATCATTGAGGGTACATGAATGTGAAAATACAACCAAGAGACACTCAACAATTTGACGGATTTGGTGGTGCTAAACCTATATACTAATTTTTTTTCTGTTTAATTGTTTGCATTTTGTCCTCAAACTGCCAAAAAATGCAGAGTTACTGCGAATGTAGTTCAAAATTTGATGGAAATTTAAAATTTTATTGCAATTTCATTTACCAGATTTGAGCTATCTAGCCCAAACCGCTTTTGAGTTATCGAATCCCCATACAGACAGACAGACATTCATAAAAACATAATGTCAAGAAAGTGTTTTTCGAGTTAAGGGACATCTAAAACATGGAAATTCCTTAAAATCTCGAATTCGATTGTTTTTACTAATTGCAATACTTCCTCTATACTTCAAACGCTAGAAAATAAAAGCAATATAAATTTGCTATCAATCTTTTAAATTTATAAAAGCGCAAACATTTTAATAACGGTTCAAAAACCCAAGTGACATTAAATTCGAAACTAAAATTTTAAGTAAAGAACTGTTTGAGTATAGATAATCTTTTTTTTCACTCTAATATCTTCCTATAAATAATATTTAATATGTGGCAGACAAGAAAAGGATGATAAAATATTGCATTAAATAAAAGCATCAGGAAAGTATCAGGCCCAATCGATATGAACCCAATTCTCGTCACAATTTCTTTATACTTTCTAACTCTCTGATATTACTGTTAATAATCCTTAACTCTCCTCAATCAAAGAAGAGCAGCTTCTTTCCGGTGAACGGATTCATACATTTTAAAGGACTTACGGCAGGGAAATGAGATTCTCCATCTTCTTTTGTTTCTGTGGCATTCATTAAGAGGAATGTTCTTAATTTTGCCTCAAAGTAAACGAACGCACTTAATGAAATGCGTTGAAAGAACTTCTTTTCAATTACAACAGCTGCTCACACTATAAAGGTAGAAAGAGAATTCAGTTCCACGGCCGATCCATTAAGTATTGAAAAAGAACATTGGGCGACTCACTGAATTTTTAATTAAACAGGAATGTCATTTCTGGATTCAAGGTCCCGCAACTATTTTAATCATATCCGCTCCTTTCCTTAAATCATACAGTCCAATTATGGAATTGGGTAATGTTGAAATTCTTTAATCCTGGACTAAATTACAGATGAAAATATTTTTTTAAAAAAATAGAGTGCTGTTTAATTAGTTTAATTTTTTTTTAAGTGGGCAGAAGTTTTTATTCGTTTTTATATCTTAGTTCATTTTTTGCAGATTATTAATTTAGATGTTGTAGAAAATAGATTTCATTTAATAATAAGTTTATACTTTTCTCATACAATTTTCTATAGATATGTTTTAAAACCTGTTTTTTTATTGATGTCTGATATTAATTCTGAATGATAAGGGGATAAAAATCTTTCACAGTGATGCAAATCTTTTTTAACTAAATTAATCATATTTTTAATTTTAATATCTTTTAAGTTTACATATTATTTATCTCTGTTATATTTCAACTCGGCATTTAGTTGGTATCTGTGGGATCCCGCTTAACTGGACCTTTTGATTTAAAACTATTAAATATAACCCAAACATAATCTGGGGTATTAAAATTGCTCCTTCCGGCAATTTTCTTTCCTAAATTTTAATATAATAAAAGTTAATAAGTTTTCCACATTTTTTCCCACTCGCTTTAAAGAGCATAATTCCAGAAATATACTTTTGAACCATTTTAATTTTTTAAATATATCTTTAATCATATCAACTTCTTTTTTATAAATTATTTCTCAAAAGCATTTGCAATTTGTTGAAAATAATATATATAATATACATATGATTATGCATGTTATATACACTGGTGTGCAAAACTTAAGCAACAGGTATGTTTTTTGCCATAACTTCACGAGAAATCATCTGAGAGACATGAAATTCAGAAATGAGATACAGCATTTTGTTCAGAAAGAATGACGAAAGCATAGTTGCGCAGAAATGAATACAATGCATACAGTATGGAATCAAACAAAAAAAAGGCTTTATTGAACTCATAGTATCGTTACACATGATTGTCTGTCCAAGAGGAAGAACAACAAGCAGATGTTACTTAGTATGGAATATGCCCTCCCCTTACTGCAATGGTTGCTTCGCACCGTCTCTCCATACTCAGCACCAGATTGTCCAACAGTTCTTGAGGTAAGAGTGCCCATTCCTCAATCAGCATCTGTTTAAGTTGTCGGGTGTCCCAGGAGGATGTACTCGTGCCGCAAGGCGTCTTCCCAAAGCATCCCACACATGTTCTATCAGATTTAAATCAGGGGAGCACCCCAGCCAATCCATTCGAGTGATATCTTCACTTTCCAGGAGCTCCTCAGAAGCATGAGTCCTGTGTTTGCCGAGCATTGTCATCCATAAAAGCGAAGTCTGATCCAATGGCACCTCAGAACAGACACACATGGAGAAGGATCACCTCCTGACAATAGCGATCTCCAGTTACAGAACCTCTGTCGAAAACGTGGAGCTCAGTCCGCCCGTTCATCATAATGCATCCCCAGACGACAACTCCAGGACCACCGAAACGGTCTCTTTCCGTGATGTTACTCGGATGAAACCGTGTCCCGACCTCTGTCCAAATCAACTGGCGTTGGGAATCGCTTGTAACTCCAGGCCCACCTAAAGAGACCGTTTTGGTGGTCCTGGAGTTGTCGTCTGGGGAGGCATTATGATGAACGGGCGGACTGAGCTCCACGTTTTCGACAGAGGTTCTGTAACTGGAAATCGCTATTGTCAGGAGGTGATCCTTCCCCATGTGCGTCTGTTCCGAGGTGCCATTGGATCAGACTTCGTTTTTATGGATGACAATGAACGGCCACACAGGACTCATTCTGTTGAGGAGCTCCTGGAAAGTGAAGATATCTCTCGAATGGATTGGCCGGCGTTCTCCCCTGATTTAAATCCGATAGAACATGTGTGGGATGCTTTGGGGAGACGCCTTGCGGCACGATTACATCCTCCTGGGAACACCCGACAACTTAAACACATGCTGATTGAGAAATGGGCACTCTTACCTCAAGAACTGTTGGACAATCTGGTGCTGAGTATGGGGAGACGGTGCGAAGCAACCATTGCAGTAAGGGGAGGGCATATCCCATACTAAGGAACATCTACTTGCTGTTCTTCCTCTTGGACGGACAATCATGTGTAACGATACTATGAGTTCAATGAAGCCTTTTTTTGTTTGATTCCATACTGTATGCATTGTATTCATTTCTGCGCAACTATGCATTCGTCATTCTTTCAGAACAAAATGCTATATCTCATTTCTGAATTTCATGTCTCTCAGATGATTTCTCGTGAAGTTATGGCAAAAAACATACCTGTTGCTTAAGGTTTGCACACCAGTGTATAAATCTATCTATATATATATACAGGGTTGGGCATAAGTAATAATAAAAAGTATTAATAAAACCCGAAAAAATAATAAACTTAAAAATCAGTTTGCAGGTTCAGCATTGATAGGTGACGGGTTATTTTTAAGATAAGAAAAAAGTTTAAAAAACTGCCGACAAATGGCATTGGTTCGAATGACTTAGCATATGCAATGAGAAATATGGAAATGAGACAGACGATTATAAATACTTACGCTTTTGATCCAGAATTTCAGTCTTGCCAAGAACTTTTACCGCTGGATACCGTAGAGAGAGAAGCATTTGCGAGGTGTCTCTGTCCGAAATTAAACAAGACACCTTCTGGATCTTTAACATTTTGTGGATAGATGAAGCTCATTTCTCTCTCCATGGTGTCTTAGCACACATAACTGTCGCTTCTAGGTGACACGTCCAATCCCGGAGTGTATGTTGAGAAACCACTGCATTCCTCCAAAGTCACAGTGTGGCGTTGATCCACAGGATCCTTCATCATAGGACCTCTTTTCTATGAAACATTGTGTCCAGTAAATGGGTGGAAAACGGTAACAGTAAAACTCAGCGTTATTTAACGCATCTGCTCGAAACGGTTGTTCCATGCTTGCATGTAACACTGCGCCTTCTACTGTTATGTTTATGCTAGATGAAGCAACAAATCAAACTGCTATTCCAATCAAGGAATTCCTAAACAGACGTTCGGGCCCGAGAGAAACATTAGCAGACGTTGCAAGATTTCGTGGTCTCCTCGGCCTCCAGATCTGACACCAGAAGACTTTTGGCTATAGGAAAATTTAAAATATCGGGTGTATCGATCCTGTCCATCCAATCTGCCGGAATTGAAAGATGCAATCCGCCGGCAGCTGTCATGTATATAAGCTGTACTCTGCTGTTACTGGATTTGAGGCCCATTTGCATGTGCCCGTCATTAGTGGCGATGGACATGTGGAACATATATTGCTATAGTAAATGATTTGGTAACATTATTATTGTTGTTTATGTGTCTTTTCTTTCAATTATTTAAGAAACGCCACTTATAGGATGTTTGTTTAATTTTTTTTTCTTATCTTAAAACAATTCCACGACTTATCGGTGCTAAACCTGCAAACAGTTTTTTATTTTGCTTAATTATTTAAAATTTTAATATTTTATAAATTTTTAAAGTTTTTACCATTTTTTTGTTCACTCTTTATATATATATATAAATTGTTATGCAAATATTCAAATAGCTTTCAGTGCATATGCAAATATTTGATTGCGTATTTCGGCTTGCAGTATTGAAAGCTAATACAATACAAAAATGAATTTTACTTTCTCTTTTATTTTTCTTTTGTTCTTTATTGGATACAATGTATCCAAAGAGAAACAATTGTAATCATCGAAAAAAATTCAAATTTGTCTTCTCAGACTTTCTTGAGTTTGAAAAACTCATTTTTTGAATTATGGCAACAAAATAAGTCAAAAGCTAAGTTGCTAAAAGCTAGGTATCTAATAAGTTGAGTTAAGAAGATGAAGTGTAGTATAAGGATTTAATTAAGGATTTAGTATAAGGCCATCGATGACGGAGCCTACTTCCGTCGGGAAGAGTTGTACCCTCGCCAGTGATGGCAATTAGGACTCAAACACAGTTCCTGTCAGTGTTACTGTTGCGGCGATCCGGTCATTCAATTTTCGTTATCCGTGTGTACCATTCTTAATCTTATATTGGGCACTATTAATGCTTCCTTTGTCCACAGAATAGAATTAATGGTCCATTTCACTTTCATGTAAAGCACTCTCTATGAAAATTCTTCTTGTGATAATGAAACGGACAAACGCTTAGATGCATATTAACTTTGTGATAAAAAAATTATCATATCGATAATTTAAAAAAATTTATTTGCTTTGAAATTAATAGAAAGGTTTCCTTATTATCATTGTTTGCAAGAAATTTATTAACACTTGTTTTCAGAGAAATTATCTTTTGATTCCTTGTATTGTATTATATTGCAATATATTTATAATTATTCCCTGCACTGACTTTATAACCATTATTAAACTTCAGATCCAATATTTTATCATCATAATTTTCTTTAATTATTATTTTATATATAATGCATTATTTTTCTATTAACAGAACATTTATTCCTATTTATGTTATTAAATACTTTTATATATTCCTTTTAAATATTTCAGAGTTCTATTTCTAAATGCGTATTTTTAGATATTGGCATATTCCAAATTTAAAAGCAAATATTTTCTGCTCAGTTAATAAGCGTTCCAATGAAAAAATAAGCAATGAAATTCTTTAAGAAACATTATTTTTAATCTTAACCTTTTTGCCAAATGTAAAGGCTACTCAATACTTATTACCTATCTTCTCTTATTATTATCAATTAAACATTATCGGAGACTTGCTGCACTAATTCAGAATCCTCATCTATTTGGAATTTCGATTGCTTTTAAAATCTATTATGCATAATTTAATATTCATAATTCCTTAAGAATATACTTTCAATCTTTACATTGTGATAAATATTTATGCCCGTATTTGCAGTAACTTGCCATCCTGTTTGTTGTGAATGAGAATAATAAATACATAAAATACATTTACGGAATCAAATTGCACTTTCTCATTAGATTTTTATTCTTCATAAAAAATGTGCACCTAGTTATAATACTAAAACATCGCCTCATTTAATGATCAATTGTGTGATAGCTGGATCGAATCATCTTGATACGGAGAATGTAGCCAGCGGGAGTAATCGTCTCGAAACTTTTCCTATATTTTCCAATACAATTCTTATTTCTCCAATCCCCGAAACTCCACAGCATAAAATTGTGAACGTTGGGGAAATACATGAGTGCCTTATGTGGCATTGACGAACAATAGTTTCAAAATATATTTCTTTGCCCTAAGTCTGATATTATTAATGCATCTATCTTGCGAATGTCTATTTGGGCGCTTTATTTCTCCACCAACTGAAACCACGTTTTGCATGAAACTACAACTCTAGTCATAAAATTACATACTGAATTTCCTTGACTGAATTCACATTTCGTTTCTTGCATGCAAAATTACAGAGGGAGACAATTGTTTGAATAATTTGATTGAGAATTTCGTAAAAAATTTACATATTAGATGTTAAACCTATGTCCCAAATTTTATTCAGTTAGCGTATTACATTTTGAAACTATCGAATTCACCTTTTTTTGAAAAATCTAACATAGAGATTTCCTTTAAATGGATTTCTTTCAATACTGATAGAATTTACTAATGTGTTTTGAAGTCTATATACTGAATTTCATCTGTCTCGATTGAATTCGCTGCTTTTTTGAGCTATCGTGTTCACAGATATGCAATCAAAAAAGTATTTTATAAACTCTGAGAGGAAAGAATTTATTAGAGAAATGTATTTTATGAACTAGATCTGAATGAATTCAGATCTAAAATTTAGAAATTCATCAAAATTTTAAAATGTATAATAGAAAATAAAAATAGAATCTATCAGGAATTGTCTTGTAGCCCTTATTCGCACACTCTCTAATAATGGTACTACAAACCTTCTGGTTCAGTTTAAAATTATTGAATATAGGTAATGCCACGAATTTGAGGAATGTTCTGAATTTTATTTTGAGTTCTTTACTTGAATTTTGTGTGGTTATTTATAGAGTAAAATAAATCATTATTTTTGTATTAATTCCATGGTATAGACGAACGGTCGTTACGAAATAGCTACCTTTGGTGTGTTTGAAGATCTCATCCTCATATTGAGGTGCCACCACGGGGTTTGATTTAGAATGGTAAAGAAACATATGAAAGATGGCCACTTCATTTTCTGTATTTCATTTATTTAAAAATCTTCTTCTTGACACTAAATTTTAAATACGGCATTTATAAGAATCGATGACATTGAAGATGTTGTGACATTATCTTATAGCAATCCAGTAAATGTATTTTTACCCAATCCCAGAATAAGAATTTCAGAAAAGGAGAGGGGACGTGAGAGGGTAAACAGCTGACATAAATAGGTCGGAATGGATGACCATAGGAGGTCCCTGAAGGTCGATGAGAAAGAGAGCAGCTAAAAGGAGGAAAAATGATGTTTTGTAAATGAAGAAATGAATTTACTTCAGTAAATATCTAAAATATATATAGCAAAAGTTATTCTATTCCGATAGAGTAAATGAAAAATATCTGATAAATCCAGTTTGACCATTGAATTGGGTAAGTTATATATTTTTTAAATACCATCACTGTCACAGCACTGATATCAATGGTTCTAATATGCTTTTCAATGACAGACGTGAAATGGTAAAGCACATGGATGCTACACATATAACCAAAGATACATACACGGACCAATTTTTATGTAATAAAGCAAAACGTGATCGTTGATTAGAATAATTCCATTTTAAATATCATCATTTCTAAGACATGACAGCACTGATATGTATGGCTACTAACATGTTTTTCAATAACAGACGTGAAATGAGCAACAACTTGGCCATTATGCTTGTGAACCAAAAGTCGATACATGAACTAATTGTTCCGTAATCAAGCAAAACATAGTTTTTGGCTGGGATAAGTAACATCATTTTAAGAATTGGCATTACTAAGATGTCACAACACTGATCTCAATGGCTATTACAATGCCGGAAGTAAAATGTAATACCAGTTGAATGTAGCTCACGTGACCGAGGATAGATAAATATATCTCAATTGTTACGTAAACAAGCAAAATGTGCTTATGTATCGAATTCAATTCACTCCCCCCCCCCCCCCCCCCAAATTGCTTTCAAGGAAATAATTGAAATTTGTCTCCAGAATAATTTTTCATAAATTATTATTTCAAAACGTGAAATTATTTATATACTCATGGCGAATTTTTACAGATACAGTCTATTCTTGGCATTATTAAATTTGCATTGATATATTTTTTGGCCAAAAAATAAGTCTTTACTTCCTTTAATTAAGCAGATGTTGATCTTTCACTAACTGAATGTTTTGATTTAAAAGAAGAGGAAAAGAATTCCTAATGTCAAAGAATCCAAGCTTGTTAGTGCGTTTACTACTCAATGGAAGTACATTCACAAACCGGAAAGAAATATGGGCGCATAATGATGAAACAATGTACTAATGGATTGCACAGTCGTATTTGATCAGCCACCGTATCAGGATGAAAACAAACATAAGCGTTCAGCACTCTAATTGGGGAAGTCATATAAAAAGATATGATATTTTTTGGTGTCTTTATCGTAAGTTTATTTGAGGGCGAAAGAATAAAGCAAAATGCTTTTTATTACTAAACAAATGACTTTCTTTATTGTTTTGCTGCTTTTTAGTTTCTTCCATCGTAAGTATTTTTTCTTTATATACCGAAACTGAAATAATTTGAGTATAGTAAATAATTGTTTTTCGGTTTTTCGAATAAATATAAAATTCTTTTGACCTGCTTATTTATATAAGCTGAAGCAAAGAGAAACTTTTGTGAAATATTTCTAGCAGTGATGCCTAAATTTATTAGACGATGTAACATAGCTCTAAAATTTTATTTTCATTTCATTTAATGACATTTCTTAATTTTTCATTGTCACTTTGATATTTCGTTTCCTTTCTTTCTAGTTTCAATGAGCGATGTTCAGCGTAAGTTGAATATTTGATTATTCCCTTTTTAGAATTTTTCATGATAATATTTTTTTAAAAATAAAAGTGTATAAGGTTATTTACGTATTTATTATATTTTTTCAGCTGAATCGGCACATGCGAGTAAGTATGAACTTCTAATCACATATCATAAATAGCTTTCGGTCGTTACTTTTATTTTAAGAGCTTACTAACTATTTTGTGATTTGGTTAATAACGATTTCGATTGAATGAATAGAGTGACATTGTTTCTGACCCTTTTCTGAATGAATGCCAACTACAAATAAATAACTACGTGACATTTTTTGTAGATTTAGTTGCATGAAATGATTAGTAGAGTGTTTAGAATTATTTCATTTTTCCTTATATAATACAATATTATTAACTATGCCATATGTAATACTGTACTAAATCACAAACTATTTACTACTACTATTAATTTGTAGCTATAACATTACGAGTGTTAAATAAGGAATTCAAACTTAAAGAAATGTTTTCCATATTAATTTAATAATGAAATGTAAATAAATAGGAAATATAATAATTTAAATTTTATTACACTGCCGGAAATGCTATTAAGTATAGGTGAGAAGCATATAAAAACATATAATCCATTATTTTTTTATGAGAAATTGAAAAATGGAATCTATATTCTCATCGATCAAAGTATTACATTTAACAAACGAAAATTGGCAACTGTTGCTAATCTGTTGCTTTTGATATCAAGTCTGCAAGAAAATAGAGGGAAGAAAATCAAGATGATGCTTTGCAATCTATTTTGCAAGAAAGGAGATTGTAGAGTTTGAGGAAATAAATCCTCTCGCATCACCCACGACTGAGATATCAACAAACATATGTATATATTAATCGATTATGTTGAAAATGCCAGAATGAAAACTCCCTATTCGTATAGCTCAGCGAGCGATTGATTTATTGAAGTTGGCATTGGTTAACTGTATGTAATATGCTTGAAGAGCATTTATTCGACTTAGTCTAAATTTGTTCTGGTGGTTCACAAGATATTGTGATTTCCGAGAATTAGGTAAAAGCCATTTTATTAGATTGTATTGTTTTTCCATGTAGTGTAAATGTCAAAGAAATATGAGTTGAATTACAGACTCAATATTCCACTTGAAGTGAGAGCTCAACTTTATACTACTAAATTAACTTATTATTTTGTATTTCTTTCCGTTTGCGTTCCTAAATTTTTAATATTTTCTTTTCAAATCTCATTAAATCAAATCATTTCTCTGGAGGTTTTTTTTTCTAAGTTCCCTTGCGAACAAAATTACGAATATATTGGTTATAACTTAGTACAATTTGTGTATATTTAAAACTTATAATGTATATATACGATATTTCATGAAAGAAAATATGTTCTTACTGAGAAATGATAAAAAAGACGTTTGGGGTAAATGAGAATGGGATGTAAAATAACTTTTGACGCAAGAAAGAGTCATTTCTTATCAATCAAATGTACTTACATCAGATCAATTCGTTATTGTGATCAGAAGTCACGATAGATGTCAATAATTATTCCATTGTCTATTGTATAATTTGGAACGAAGCATAATAGCTATAAAAAGCTGTTACAAAGAATGGGTAATTAATGAGTTAATTTGGATTAAAATAAATTATTTCATGTATCCTTTAGATCATGATAATGCATTCATATAAATTATAGGCCTATTTTCCCTCGAATGCCATCACTTCAAATTGATGAAAATGAAAAATTCAGCAAAATTAATTTATAATTACTTTAAATGGATTAATTATCGTTTGAAATTAGAATTTTGTTTCCATTGCTATTTTTTAATCAGGAAGTAAAAAAAAATATTCTGGGATACTACAAGAACTATGAATGCAAACTATACACGTTACTTTTTCAGATAAATTATTAAAATACTATTTGTCAGATAAATTATTAAATTACTATTATTTACTGATGTTGAAATTTTGTAATAGAATATTGTGCACTATGAAAAAAACATATTTTACTATAAAAGAAGAATATTTGAATTGGCTTTGAAATTTGAATAGCATTTTCTACCTGGTTAGAGATTCAATTTTATGTTATTAGCATAACAAGAAATTTTCTTTCTTCAAAATTCCGCTACAAACTGTGATAATCTGAGACAAATATTAGTTTTCTCTTCTCCAATAGGCTAAAAGTAATGGATTCTATAAATCATGCATTTCATCTGATAAAATATTCCATACATAAACTTCATGTTCTGGAAGATTACCAGACACATGATTCACATAAGTAACACAACTAAACAAATAAATAAAAAAAATGTCGCATATATGTAAAAACATTGACATAGCCATTACAAAACTGGAAATAGTTCTAATGACATTTATTGGCAATGTAATCAATTAATTTAAGAAAAAATGCATATAAAACGAGATTCTTGCAAAAAATCATTTTTCGGTAAATTTCGACAAGTCCAGTAAATATTGAAAGTAACAAACGCAAGCCTAAGAGCTAAACTAAAGTTAATAAGGCTTAGAGAGAGTTTCATAAACTTTATTATGATAAGATAATCAAGTTTCCGTTAAGTAAATATCTGCAAATATAATGTATATCTTAATATGAAAGGGAAGTAACTGTAGGAAATGGTGCGATTCATTGCACAAGCCGCTACTATTTATAAGTATAATCAATTATATTCTGGATCTATTATTAAAATGATTTTTGTAGCTTTGACCTTGCCACCAGACATGGGACCTGAACAGCCAGTTTGTACAGATCCAGCAGCCGGTGAAGGTAAACCATCAGCCCAAGTGGCGAACGGAGGCGTTCCACCCCAGTGATCCAGCATTTCTGCCGAGCAAGAAAAGTGAAACTATTCGTGTTATTCATGTAGAAATTAAAAATTCAAAAGGTGTGTAAGAAAATAAACCCTGCTATAAATAAAACAAATTACGACAAAGTTGGAGTAGATGTGTACCTTAAACAAATTTTATTACACCTTTTTTGTTAACTTTCAGAGACATATTTATAAATTTTGTGATTCTAATTAGTGCACATTACAAAGCAATTGTTTTTTATATATTTAGTTTCGCAACAAACTTCTTGATTAAATAATATTGCATTATTTATTTTAGGTTAAATTTTTAATTCGATAATTATGTAAAACGAGTATGTTTTTATTTATTTATCACTCGCCGCTTTTGTTGAACATTTGTTTCATCGAGATTAATAATTGCTAAAATTGTCAATTAAATACTTTACAAGACTTGCTCTTGACGACTTTCTCAGAAATTATCAATCTTTAAATTGGTAATTACCTAGCTCGTAATATTTTTGTAAAAATTTTTACTATTCCGTTCATTGTGCAATGTATCTCCCTACTTTTCTTTCATCTTACTTAAAATTCGAGCATTTATATGAAAAAAAGAACTACTGCACTAACACAAAGGCGTTTGAACTGTATCTAAGCAATTTTATTCAAATTATGAGAAATAAAGTAGAATCCTCTGGCATTGTAGTCTTAAGTGTATAACAGAAATTTTTTTTTCATAATTTGTGTATATAAATTCAGTGAATCATTCAATAGAAATATTTCACATTTAACAAAAACATTTAGTTTACTGCAAGAAACGAGCAATATTCGAGAGATAGGAAAGATAATATATCATTGCACATCCAATTAATTTACATTAAAGAGAAGAAGTTTTTAAAAACAGCACAATTCAAGTAATTTTCATTGCTGCTTTCTTCTGTAATTATATCTTAGTTATAAGCAAATCTTCTAAGAGGTATATTAAAAGCAAATTTTAAATAGAAATTTACTTCTACATATACATAATTTGATTAGAAACAATAAAAGAATAACCCCTGACCAAATTACTTGTAATAATAAATTTTCCTTAACAGTAATGAGGTATATTGTATTAAAATATGTATGAAACATGCTTAAAATTTTACTAAAAACATATTAAAAATTATACTACCAATGAATCAGTATCACTGAAAGACAATTTTTGGAATTTAAAACAACTTAAACATTAGTTTTGTTGTATAATAATTGCGGACATTTATGATAATAAACTGTCAAAATTTTTTAAACTTTTAATCAGTGCTAATTCAAAATGAAATTTCAAAAAAAATCTTTCTAAAGTGATCGAAATAATACAGCTATGCCAAATCTAGTAACTCTAGATTTAATGGGCTCTCCTATAAAACGCCAATACACACACGCAAACACACATTTATCTTTTTTATTACTAGGGAAGAATCATGACTTAATAGTATTCCCGTTTGCACCAATGATAACATAATCATATGCTACTACATATTATATATTGTACTAAGTGAAAAGTTGATAAAATATTATAAATGTATTTATTAAAGATACTTGACATTTATTTGATATCTGGTTAATTATATTTTACAAAATAGTAATACTATTTATATATTTTATAATTCATGAATTTCATATTTTTAGAATTTTGTATTAGTATTTTTTAACACACTTTGGCATCTAGACTAGTAACATTTTTTTAAAAAAACATTGAACGCCCATCAGCGAAGAGGGCTTTGGCAGTTGCTTTTTTGCATTTTTAACTTGACTGCTTCATGTTTATAACGATGAAACATTGCTACTGTTTTTCAATCACATCTATATTAAGAGTTAAAATTTTCAGCATTTGTGGCTATCGAGCAACTTCAGTATTTGCAGAACTGATTTATCTGTTAATGGATTTGTTTTTGTATAATTTTAGTACCGCTGAATTAGCTCATAAATGAAAGTGAAATATTTTTTAAGATATATATATGTCAGAAGATTAAAAAAAATTATGACGTAAAACTTTAATCCGAAAGCTTAATAATCGAGAGTGAAAATAGGCTTAACCATCACTATGGACACTCGCTGACTAACCTACTGGAAATAGATGACTTCCAAAACTAATAATTTCCTAAAAAGGTTTTTGCATTTTCTTAAAACTCAAAAAAAATATGTCTTTAATGATATCGATTTCGTTTCCATACAGTTTTTTTCCTTTACTTTTATTAAATTCTTCAAGTTTAATTTATAGTGTTACGATGTTTTTAATATCAGGTTTGGTTTGGTTTAGTTTCGTTTGAAAAAAGCTTTTGAAGAGTAATGTTCTCTTCAGTTGCTTTTTTAATGTTAGGAAATTTAAACTCGTCCATCAAAATATCCAATCGCTTTCTTTTGAAGTCATAGCAAATAAACTAAAATTTAAAAAAAGTGCATTCCATATTAATCATTTAATAAGCTAAAAAATTGACAATCATAGCAAGCAAGCCGGTCGTCCAAGGCAGCTAGTTTATAATAATGAACTTTAAGTTAAAGATTAAAAATGGAACAATAATTAAAGTAAAACAAAATAATTCCAAAATTTTAGTACCCTTCTAAAAGTTTTTAATTTTTAAGCGGTTTTTCCGTTTATTTATTACTTTGATATGAAAAATAATCATTTTGAATTCTTATTTTCGGACGATTAGTATAACAAGGAAAATTTGATAATGTCAATAAAATCATTATTGCTTTAAAAAATCATTAAAACAAAGTTTCATAATTCTTTGGATTCCATAATTCAATAAAAAATCAATAGCCATTAATGAATTAATTTTATAATGAATTAATTAGTTGCTTTATGGTAAGGATAATTAAAAAAATATATCATATTCCTTTTTTGTTTATAGGACAGCAATTACAGCAATTTTGTTGGTTTAAGTTATAAGTTGGCCAAGCATCTATTTTTGTATTAAAAAAATCTAAAAGTTCTTAATTTAAAATTGTTGAATTACAAAAATGTTAATTTTAAAAAGTTCTACGATATCTGGAAATATTGCAGTCGTCGATTTTTAGAAAAGAATATGGTAAAAAATTGAATTTGAGGTTGAAATTTTCCTGCAAATACTCAGCCTGAACGCATTTTCTAATCAATTTTAGGCTTGCGAACACTACTATTGTAATATGTTTAGAGAAACTGGAGCCACAAGATAAATGTTTTCTTTACAAATTTAATTTTATCCGTCTTTTACCAAAGGCGATAATTATAATAATATTTTGAGCAAATATTTTAAAATAGGATTTTGTTTTTATTGTTGCTCATTTTAGTTTATGAATTCGGACAGATAGAAAAGTACATTTTTAAGTTCAATATTTAAAAAATAATAATCAATGTGGAATTTTTGTCAGCAGTTTTATTTTATGTAGCACATACTTAAAAAATTTTTAAAAAATTGCGAATTGAAAAAAAAAATATATTTTTAAATACACACTTTTTAAAGACAGATTCCTGATCTAATCAAATTATCTCGACTTTTGAAGACTCATTTTATGGACATTTTTAACGCCTAAAATTTTTATATAAAATTTTCCAAAAAACCAATGAATGGCTTTTATTGAAACAAAGATACTACTTTACACTTATTGCACTCCTTATGTTTTCCAATATCAGGGAGAAAGTTTATTGGTCTCTCTTTTGGAAGGTCAACCTTATAACTTAAATTAGCAAAATTGGTGTTATTTCTCTACATTTTGATAATCTTCTTGCAATTTGACCAGATTTTAAATATATATATATATATATATATATATATATATATATATGAAATTATTTCATTATATTACATTCCTAATTTTTTTAAACTTTTAATACTCTTTCCATAAAATTTCAGCTTATTTTTCTATTTTTCTTGATAAAAATTAGATATCATTTCTTTTTAAAAATTCAAACGTTACTTTTTGATTATTTCAAAATTTAAAGGAACCTGCAGACTCTATATCGCATAATAAGTCTAAATGTATCGACGTGATAATATGTTGTATTTTTAACATTTGATTTTTTTAATGAAATGTGACTGTTTCTTTTGAAACTTATGCCAAATGAAACATAATTTCTGAGTGATTTCTTAATCAATTTTATTTTATTGCGCCTTAGTGCTTCTCAGTATTACAACAAATTTTTCAAGTAAGGCGGTTTTGGTAAGACATTTCGAAAACAAAAAATAAAGTCGAATGTGGATTCTTATTGTATCTAATTTTTAATCAAGATATGAGAATAATTATATATACTTTCGTCACAAATTAATCCATTAATTAAAAGTATATGGAAGAGTACTATTTATAGTTTAATGTAACTTATTTTAAATTATCGCTAGCAAATCTCACAGTTAACAGCTAATAAAACAGCATGCTTTCTTCATAACTACTTTTAATTAAATAGAATTCTTTTTGCCGACCGAAAAATGTGGGTTCTGTTTCATATGATTAATTGTCTATTTAATATCAAAAATATGTATAATAAGTTGAAATAATATCTTTGAATGTTGTTAGTTAAGTAGAATAAAGTCGTTAGTTAGGCAGTTTTTGTTTCTTATCTTTTTGAAATCTATCTGCAGCTGCTGGAAGTTCTACACTAATATTTATTCTCCATTTGTACATTGACATCAAGGAAATTTGAATAATGCATGTTATAACGGAACATTTTTAAAAATCTGAAAGCAAGATTTACTGATACAATCGATTTATTTTAATATATTATCACTATTGTTAGTATAATATAATATATTATCATATTAATATTAAATATTTTATATATTAAAGATTCAAATGTATTTATTAAATTATTTGCCATATATTAGGTGTTAAGATCACGTGATATTTATTTATATTTTTCGTATAATTAATTGGATAATACATTTATTATTTGTTTAATTTCACGTATTTGATATTTACTTTATTCAAGTGATATTTATTTATATTTTTTATCGTCTGTTATATCAATTT
>JAPMOR010048357.1:18670-29739 GCA_026543865.1 Argiope aurantia | reverse complement strand
AGTATATATATATATATATATATATATATATATATATATGCATACACGCCAACAAATGCTCTGTATCTTAATAGCTCTTAGATTCCACATATTTAGCCTCCAGAAATAAGTTCATTGAAAGCCAAGGACATGTATTAAGTTAACCTCACACATCAATGTTTGGAGAACAGCTTTCTGTGTCATCAAAAGTATCTCGTCTTTTTTCCATTTGATTATCTCTGTTGCCAATTTATTACCTACCAATGGCCTCAGTAGAAAAGAGAAAAAAAAAAGTAAAACCAAAATGGCTTTGACAGTGTTTGCATTGTTCCATCTGTGTGGTTGTAGGAGAAAATTTTATCTCTTAGAGAATTTTTTTTTTTAACATCATCGTTTTTTAAATTTTATGTTGTTCTACGCCAGTATTTAATGAGTATGGTTGTAATGATGTTATGTCAGAATTTAATGAATCAGAAATGAATCAATTTTGATTCTTCAACTTCCTTTGTGATTTAAATAAACACAAATGTACTTCTCTCAAAATTCATTTATGCGAATACAATATGGCCATGGTTTTTTAATTTCTTATTACTGTGAAAATGAATGAGTAAGATTATATTCCTTCAATTATTAGCTAATTTGCTTCAGAATTTGATATAATTTTACAATTGTGAGGCCTGAGATCTATTTAATAAAATTATTCTAGTTTTTTGACATTATTACCTTCTCTCGCTTATTAAAGTAATTATTTATTTTGTCAATAATCTTAGTATTACTTAGTATCTAAATATTGCAGTTATTAGCTTTATTCATTTCTTATATATTAATGTACATCAATTTTTATATTTATTATTTTGCTTTATTCGATTATTTATTATAGTTATTACCTCGTATTATTTATTAATTTAATTGAAATTTACTTTTAAAATTCTGTAGGGGGAAAAAAAAGAATCAATTTTCGCTCATCTATACTTGTCACGTATTCGAAATACGGTTTTCATTTTCAAACAAATAGATGGACGGACACAAATGGTATCACATTTATTCATTTCTTCCAAAATATCACATAATATTACAATGATGGTATAAGACAGCATACTACAAAAATCCATTTTTCTACCAAGTTGCATTTTTGAACTATCGCTTTCATAAGAATGAAGACGTAATTTCTAAGCTGATTTTCTTAGACATATGTAGAAATAGCGACTTGAAAAACCAATAAAAATTATACAGTTGTATTAAGAATAATATACAGAGTGGTTATAAGTAAACTTCCCCTATAAACAGCATCTTACAACGCAAACGGAGTGAAGCGAAATTTGGTATATAGGCTATACACGAGATGCGCTCACGAAATTTCGAAAAAAACTTTTTAGTTCCATAATGTCCAACATAAGGTACTTTTTCAGAAAAACATTAAATTTAACACAATAAAGGCTTTAAACAGAATATAGAAACAATATTAACAATCCAGAACAAGAATTATGAGTAGTAAAATGTAAAACCGGGGAAAGCTGTCAATTCTAGGAAAAAATGTCGAGATTTGCATGCTTGCGAAGAAGAGGAACCTTTATGCAAAACAGGTTAGGGTAAGAAACATTTGCAGTCGTTGTCATGTTTTGTGTTCATGTTTCCGGCTGTAATGATGATGGTATCTTGTTGCGACGTTGAATGACTTAAAGAACTCCATACCTCTTCATATGCGAAGAATCACAACTGAATTGTTGTGACTTGAAATTTTGCAAGTGAATGAGGGTGGTCACATGGAGCACCCTCATGTCTTCCTCTTCCGCAATTTTGTCCTAATTTGTTCTTGTTTATGAAAACTGAATTCTTCTTCTTTTTTTTTTTTCCTTTCAAACAGCTGAATGTTATTTTTCCTTACCTTTACTTAATATGGTTCGATGACAAGATGATCAGTCAATAAATGTTATATTGTTTCTGTATTCCACTTTGGTCGTTTATTGCTTTAAAATTAATTTTTTTTCCTGAAAAGGCGCCTTCTGGTGGATATTTTGGAACTAAAATGTTTTTTCGAAAATCCTTGAACGTATCTCGTGTATAATCTATATACCAAATTTCGTTGCATTGAATCCACCCGTTTGCGTTGTAGGATGCTGTTTATAGGGAAAGTTTAATTATAACCACCCTGTATTTTATAGGTAAATGTTATTATTATACCATTTTTTCTCAGTAAACAGATACGTCTGGAAGTTCAATACTTTTCACTCCACAACGCCATAAATGCTTATTTATAGAATAAAAAAAATCAAATTTGATTAACGATGTCAGTAAATAGAATATCCAGTTTTTTCTTGATGAATGGACTATTTTGTTGCTTTCGCCAAACTTATTTCTTGTCATTGGCGGAGTGGGTTTTCCCCTGGGGAATTTCTTTTTCCGTCTAAAGATACGAAAGAGAGAAAAAAAAAAGATTCTCTCAACCGAGTGTAGAAGGTTTGCTAGTTTGCTGATAACTTTCTTATGTGGAACAGATCTAGTTGAGAAGGGGGAAATAAGAAACATGATTCTGCACTATTATCTCCTTGTTCTTCTTTTGGGAACCGTATGAAAAAAGGTCACATTATTGTTCTATCCTACCAAAATTATAAAAAATGTATAGATGTGATAAAATAATTTCTTCATCATATAAAAATATTCGAGAACTTTCACATCTGAAAAATATCTAGTTGTGAAAATAGAAAAAAAAATGAATGGTAATACAAAAGAAAACAAAATAGAAAACGATCGGTAATTTTTTTTTTTTACTCTTAGTTTTACACTTCGTTTCGAGAAGACTAAATCTAAAAGAGGAAAGATAAATCTAAATCAAAGATTTTTCCAAAATTACAATTATTTTTTAAGTGAAAGCCCAGTTTAAAAAGTTGTTTTTAATGTAATTAATAGACCGATTTCATGATATAGGGGGCCGTAAATTCCTGAAACGAAAAAAGTAGTTTATAACCCTTTTCTACGAAAATATTAAAACTTGAAGAAAAACAAAAGCTTGAAAAATGTAAAGAATTTCATGCTCTTTAATTGGTATAAGCACGTAGTATGAAAACTGAGCAGGATTTAAGATATTCAAGAAAAACTAAAATGTGTACAAGGAGACATCACTTCAGCGTCGGTACCGATGTTTGCGGAGGATGTTGCCGAATTCGAAAGATAAACTCAGAGAGATGATAGTAGACATTAAGGAGATAAAAAATTATTATAAAATATAGGGCCGCATATGACGTTTATTTGGTGAAAATCGCAAAAACGGATGTCGAAAAAACAATGAGCCTGGTGAAGAGAATGGCCCAATGAATGCAAGGACTCTAACAAGGAGTCGAGAAGAAGAAACCTTTTCGTATGTGAACTTTCCATGCGTTACAGGAAAATAGAAGCAGCGAGCAAGTTTTCAATTTCCAACAATTCTCGGACTCCCTATATTTTTGCTATTTTCACATTAGAAAAAACCGTTTGCGATCCTATATTCTATGATGATTGATTTTTTTTATCCTCTTGTTACCTATTATTACCTCTAGGAATTTGTCTGTCGAATTCGGCAATACCATGCACACACACACACACACACAACAACAACAACAACAACTTTAACTCGTTTTCATCCAACTTAATACATTCGGTTATGTTTTTCATGATGCATGTTGAATCAAATAGACAGCTTGATTGTATTGACAGCTTATAATCTTTCTCATGTTAAAGCCAAGCTATCTAATCTACAAATGGATGATATGACTATTAGTCATATATAACCATAGTATTAGTCATACATTAATTGAGTTTAAAGGAAAGTTATTCCTAAATAGGATTGCTTCTTAATGTGGAAGTTGGAAATAAATATGTCTGAATAAAAATACTATTCATTTTTTTGTCTTCATTTGTAGTACTGCCGTTTGAAATGAGCACTGAAAATCAAGTGGCTTTGTGGAATTTGTATTCTGAAATCTATAATAAGAAATTCGAATGTTTTATAGCCGTTTTCTTGAGTAGATCCATAAAACCAGGAGAAGATTGGTAGTACAATGCGTTGCATTATGAAAACAAACCCAAAAGAATTCATAAAGTACCGACAAGCAATATTGATAGCAGTATTGACACAAATATATATATATATTATAAGCAAGTAAAGCAAATTCCAATGGGGACAGCTTTCTCAAGTGCTTTAGCTAATATTGTCCTACATTACTATGAGAAAAAAATAATTAAATAAAATTTAATAAACGAGTGGAGGTATATTGATGACTTATTTTGGATAAATTAGATAGCACTTGGATAGTAGTTAGTCACTATATTAGTGACTAATTGCTGTCCAAAAGATTTAATTCTAACAGAAACAAATAAAAATCAACTTGAGGATACCTTTCTGGATTTAAAAATCGAAACAGCTAATGATAAAACAATAGTTGGTATCTACGATGAAAGGGATGAATTCAACTTAAAATTTGTAATTATCATTCTAATCTAAACTGTAAAATTTTCAAACATTTCATCTTCTCACAATTTAACAAGATTAAAAGAGTTTGTAATAACAAAATTTCCTACATTGAAGCAGCAAATAATCTCATTAAAAATTTAATTAATAATGAATTTCCCAGAAACTACTGCAATATTAACTTTTTAATGAAAAAAGAAATGATTTGGGATTAATCTTTTACCAAAAATAAAAATAGTCTTTCCGTTGCACATAACGAACTCAATATATGGCGCTGAGACCCTCCAATTATTTTTATCTTGAATGGCGTTAGAAAAAACAGTTTAGGGCGTGGGATACAAGAACGAGACAACTTATGTAAAAAAAAAAAAAAATGTAAAAATTATTGTATTTTTCTTTTTAGTGGTTGTATTCTTTTACTTTATTGTTTTGTTTCTTCTCTGTAAAAATAGTGTATCTCTTAGGCCTATTTTCAAGGGATTTTCGGGTCACGAGCAGACAACACTGTTGGACAAATTAGTCTGGATTTGTCATAGAAAAAAATCTTTATTTTGAAGAAAAGTCCCTTATTCTGAGAGCGGCCCTTGAGAAAGTCTTCAGGCCGGATTCTTATTTTATTTGGTTTAATTTTGATACTTTTGTCCATACTAACTTGGTTTTTATTACTAATTCTCTCTCTCTCTAACGACGTTTAGGGGTGAAAATCGCAAAAATATAAGGAGTCGGTGAACTTTTGGAAACTGTAAAAAATTAATAAAAAATTACAAAAGGTGTGTCAACTATGAATTTTTTTAATTGAAAGTACATTCTTAAAGACAATTTTTCATATGAGAAACATGCTGATTTGATGAACCAGGGGGTCGTAAATTATTGAAAACGAAAGAGTAGTTTAGAACACTTTTCTGCAAAAATATTAAAACTTTAAGAAAAATAAAAACTTGAAAATATAAGGAATTTTATACTTAATTTTATACTTAAAGTTGGTATAAGTCTGTAGTGTGAAAACTGAGGAGGTTTTAAGATATTCAAGAAAAATTAAAATGTTTGCCAGGCAACATCGCTGCAACATCGGCACCTATGTTTACAGAAGATGTTGCAAAATTCTATTGAAACATTATGAGTAGTAATAGTAGGCATCAAAGCGATAAGAATTTTCAAAAAAATATAAACTCGCAAACGACAGTGAAAATTTATTTGCTGGAATACAGATACAGCATGCATTTGCAGCACAGACATTTTAACATAAGAAAGGAGACGATGAGAAACTTTTATAAAAATTGCTCAATGCGAAGGTCATTACACAATCGACACCGACGTTTAAAGGACCACCGGACGCTCTCAAACATACCAGATGGACTTGCGATTTCTCCAGAAGAGACGACGATCCATGCAACGATATCTTTCAATGTATACAAAGGTGTCTAATAAACAAGATATTTTATATGGCCCCAGAAGAAGAAATCCAAGGGATTAAGGTCCGAGGAACTTGGAGGTCAATCAACAGGTCCGCCACGTGCAATCCAAGTCCCAGGATATGTATCATCTTGTTAGTTACGCACAGAATTCAAAAAATGCGCTGGTGCACCATCATGCATTAACCACATGTTCTGGTGTGGTAACCACATGTTCCACAATGGCCGGTATTTCCTGCAGTAAATCCGGAAGGATGTGCTGCAAGAAAACAAGGTACTTTGCGCCACTGAGGCGTTCGAGCCCTGCATTTGGCCTCGTTATTTTGAAGGATCCTGTCTCCCGCAACAGTCTATTAATATTTGCAAAGGTGCTGTGGTGTGGACAACGCCTAATTGGATATTGCTGTTGGTATATTCTTTGTGCTAGCCGTCCATTACCATTCGCTCGATCGTAATATATATCCGCCTGTTCATCATGCGTGAAATCTAACATGTTGTTTGCGAATGAAACTTACCGACTATCAATTCTGCACTGCTCTTTAATGAATATAAGCTTCTTTTATATTCCTCGAACCATCAATTCTGCAATGATAGCAGCTTTTATATTCCTGGAACGCATGGAAAATTTAGATACGAGAAAACTTCTTCTCGACTACCTTGTTCCAAATCCTTGCATTCTTAGGGCCATTCTCTTCGCCAGGCTAATTGTCCCTTCGATGTCTGTTTTTGCGATTTTCACAGAAAAAACGTCTCCTGCGACCCTATGTTTTATGATAATTTTTTATCTCTTTAATGCCTACTATACTTCTCTAAATTTACCTTTCGAATTTGGCAACACCTTCTGTAAACATCGGTACCGATGTTGCAGCGATGTTGTGTGGCAAACATTTTAGTTTTTCTTCATTATCTTAAAACCTCCTCAATTTTCACACTACAGACTTATATCAAATTAAGGAGTATAAAATTCCTTATATTTTCAAGCTTTTATTTCTCTTAAAGTTTTAATATTTTTGCAGATAAGTGTTCTGAACTACTTTTTCGTTTTCAATCGTTTACGACCCCCTGGTTCATCAAATTGCATGTTACTTAGATGAAAAACAGCCTTCATGAATGTGCTTTTACTTAAAAAAATCATAGTTGAAAAACCTTTTGCTATTTTTTTATTAATTTTTTACAGTTTCCAAAAGTTTGCCGACTCCTTACATTTTTGCGATTTTCACCCCCTAAACGTCGTTTGGGCCCCATGTTGTATGGTGATTCTTTATCCTCTTGATGCATCCTATCACCCTTCTGAATCTGTCGAACGAATTAGGCAACACCCTGTATATATAAAAATAATATAATATAAATAAATAAATAAATGAACCTGAAAATGCATATTCCTATTCTTCTTATATCGTTGCTTCTTATCTCCCTTGTATTGAACACTAATTATAATCAAGTCCAAGAGATCTAATCGCATGTTGAGATTGTAAACTGACTCCCCCCCCCATTCACCAGGCACCAATACATTCAATGATATGAAGGAAAGAAGCTCCGGCCGAGCAGTGGCAAGGGGTATACGTCTTTTGGCCTCTGATGAGAAAAGACTTTTTATATGACCAGACCTTAGCTTAGATAAGAGAGTTTGAACACTCCTTGGGCTGGTGCATGACAGAGACAAGCCTAGACACCAACCGGGGTGCGAATCATGCTCTGGGGGAATCCTCCATTTCGTTTTAGTTCTTGGTTTAAACAAAGCCTAGATCTCTGCGAGCTGCAATCTAGAAGAGGAGGGATTGGTACTTAGGCTTCCTTCCTTGACCAGAGCTTCTACAATTTTATTACCGTGGATGCCCACATGAGAAGGGATCCGCTGCATGCTCACTGAACCGGCCCTTGTAAATATAGAGGATATGGAGTCGTCTTATGACACTTTATTCATCAGTATAAAGGCGCTCAATTTAAAATCTCCAAGGAAAGTCATACCTGTTAGTATAAAGGTTCTTCATACACAGTTCCTGATAGAAGTTGTAATTCTAGCCATTTCGTACGATAACTTTATTATATATTAGATAAAAGCAATAATACAAGATCAACAAAAGTTCAAAGTGCATATTTTGTAATGGATTAAAAGAATTGTATTTTTTTTTAATCTCTAATTTTTTTATCGTGACTTGTTTTAGTGTAATACTAGACTTGATTGCTTATAATGACAGAATTTTCAAATAATATTTTATTTCAGACGCATTAGAGTTTATTAAGTTTTGTGCATTAGATTACTACATAATATTTTAATATTCAACTACATAGCTTAATCATAAATTGATTGATTAATTTTATAAAATTTTTACTTCGCTAAAATGGCGACACCCATTGGTGATTTATGAAAAATGATTACAAGATTCTATCGTGTATATAATAACAATTTATAAAATAAATTTTAAAGGTTAAAAAGAGATTTTAATTTAAAAAAAAACTATTTTTAGGGAAAAAAAAGAAAGGTTTACTTTTTTTTTGGGGGGGGAGGGCTAGAAGAATGTTTTTCTCTTGCGTACATCAAATACTATAGCAGTAAGCTGTTATTGTTACAATTTTCCCCATGAATCCAATCTACCTATTTTCCCATCCATAAATAAATAGCTTTAATTTTCAGGCCTTGTTAAAGAACTCTGTGTTCACTCCATTATATTGACTAGAGAGAGAGAAAAAAGCATGAACATATGATTCATGGATTATCGGATGGTTCCATGGATAATACCTTTTTTTTAGACATCACACAGTTAATTTTATTGACGAATTACAATAAACGTTTCTAAGAGGCTTAAAAAAGCTCTTATTTGAATACTCAAATGATCTTTTAAAAAAATATTCGTTTTTATTGCAATAATCTTCTTATAAATCCACAATAATTTTTAGTTAGATTAAAATATTTTCGGTATCTTCACTTTAGATATATCTTTTATTGCTGAACGATTTAGAATAATGAACTTGACTTCACTTGCGATGCATTGAAATCATAATTAATGCATCGATTTCTTCCACTGGTGGAAATGAAAACCGATATGATTGAGTGACAGTTATGGGCAGCTGACTACCCTTCCAACTCTGAAATGCACAATACAGACAAAATAACTGCGTCGACTGTTGTGCCAACCAATCATCCAATTATACCACTGTCTAATTCCTCTAGATAGCATTCTTTTAAGGAACGCCCAATCCCTCCTCTTCTCAAGGGACACACACTGTCAAGACAGTTCATGCGAGAAATACAATCAAGAGAATACTATCATCTTCTGTGATTGAAATATATAAAGAGGAACATATTTTTGCTGATGGCGGCATCCATCATGATCATGGTTTCTTGTAATTGCTTCGCTTGAATTAATTTCTAAATTCGTATTTTAGTATTTTGCTCGATTTTTTGTAAGTCATGGTCCTGTGCATTGTCAATAGCTATTTGGAATAGAAAATAAAGGTTAAAAATCATTAATCTGGGGTGATCTTCTATGACCCTCAATTGCGCACTGCGCTACAAGGAGCTGTGCAATTTATTGTACATTTTTCGTAGGGAAAATGTCGGAGTTGCCATTCGATAATATTGAGTTTATATACCTATAACCATAACAGTGATGGCTACTCTCTTGTCTTTACCAGTTCTGAGCTCATAAATCTAAATTTTTACCTCTGAGACAGCATCTCAATTAGGATGAATAGAAAAGACGATAACGGTTTGTGGGTCACTTTGCAAATAATATACATGCATATTACAAAATGCATTTACTAAAATACTAAAAGAAGTTTAACAACATCACATTAAGTTTCAGTTTATCAGAATGTTTTCTTGCGAAGGAAATGGTACCATTTCATTCAGTGAAAATTCGGTGAATCAAATTTCTTCATACAGCTTTGGAAATAAATACTTTAAATTTAATGGAATATAAATATTTAGAATATCAAAATAATGTTGGGAGCCTTTTGGAGAGAAAAATTCTTGCAAATCTTGCCTTTTTTTAATGTGGCTTTCGGAAAAACTTTCCAGCAAGCTTCAGAATGTTGCTAAAATTATGCGCTCGAAGTTTCTGAGGAATTCTTAATTACTTTAGTATAAAACACGCTAATGTGAGAAGTCCAAGAGAATTATAAACTGGTATACTTTTAGCATCCTCTTAATGAAACACCTCAGTTCTAATGCTCGTAATTACTTTAAGAGCTGTTTCTTTCTCGCGGAAGAAATGAAGCCTGCTCGTTTTGAGAAGCTCAGAAGTAATTTTTGAATTTAAAAAAAAATCCGAATGTTATAACAACAAATGCCTCAAAAATTTGAGCTAGACGTCAAGTCAAACTTTATAGCAAAATTTTAAGCATGTTACAAGATAAAAAATAAATAAATAAACTGAATGTCATGTGCATTAAGGATGCAATTACATTTAAAAATATTAAAATTTTGGTAAAATTGTTTTTTCTTTTTAATATTTAGGTCCCTACAGATTGTTAGTAATAATTCGATGCTTTTTATTGTTCACTTGATCTAAATACATATTATATTCACCTTCGGCAGATTCGCAGAAAAAATGTTGTGTTTTCAATTTTAATCAAATTTTCTCTGTATTTTTTGATATTCCTGATTACTTCAACAAATTATTATTAAGAATCAAATTGTGACAGACTTCATAGTTGTTCTCGTTATTGTGCACACGGACTTCCGTAAGTGATGCAATGATATCGAAGTGTAATTAAAAACTTAACAGTTCAATTAATATATTTTTTACTTGCACGTTGTCTTTCATGGGGCTTTAATATTTTCTTGTTCCTTCCTTGTAAACTGTAGAGATAATAAACAAAATATTTCTTAGTTAGCCTTCAACAGAGAAAGAAATGTTTGAAGTTTAATATAGTTTTATGATTTTAATTAGTTTCTTATCAAAAAATGAATCTAAAATTGATGTCTTCACAAATGGAAAAATGAATTTGGAGCACCGTTTTTCTTTTTTTTAATATGAAATATGGAAATTTACACTTTTTAAAAAGAATTATGATATATGGAGATTATAATGTATTTATGCATTGATTTATTATAATCACTAACGGAAGTGTAACTAAATATATTATTTTATAATATTGGAATATTATTTATTCATTAACTGGTTATGTCAAATTGCACCTGATAAATACTATAAAATAATAATTTAAAAAATTATATTTGTTTTAAATTTATTACTTCTTTATTTCATCCCAATTAAATGTATAAATAT